>OX104112.1:112035661-112231327 GCA_944474755.1 Limnoperna fortunei | reverse complement strand
TAGTCTGATTTAGTCTGATTTATGTGGTAGTTGTCAGGAGATATTAAAAATAGAAAACCTCCTTAAGGGGGTTATACAAAATTACAGGATGTTTCTAATAGCACTAAAATGGTATTGGGTCACAGATAATAACAAGATGTTTTAAAGGACATTCAACTACTTCAAACTGTCAATTCTTTACTCGTCTTAGTTAAAGATAAGTAAACAATTCATACTGCCCTTTAAAATGTTTCCACCTGAAACGTTTATAAGTCAAAAAACTTTTTTTGGATGTTTATAAAATGAAGGAAATAATTTTAATTTCTGATGATAAAAAAATTAACAAAAATGGAAACCAAACTAACTAACTCTCAACAATATTAACATTTCTTTTCTATGCTTCAAATATAACTGAACCCTCACATGCTTTTGGTAAAGTGGTGTTTTGTGGGTACGCATTCCAGCAATAAAACATTCTATTTTGACTAAAAATATTTTACCATTATGGTTTCCAATGCAAAACATGGACTTGTATGATACACTGTAATACTTCAGAATTTATAATCAAACAAGCCATATATAACCTGACATCATGGCAATTATTCACCTTTTTTCCGCACAAAAATTGTACATATATTGTCAAATTATTTTTTTTTAAGCAAAATAGTCAATGTCATCCAAACTGAGTGCAATCTGAGACGTAATATTATTAAATGAGGTGAACTATTCTGTTAAAAATTACACTGCAAAAATAATCCTCTAGGTCTCCTTCTCTATCCATATGGTCACTATCCTTTTATTTATACTATCTTTGCCCACCCCCCCCCCCCCCCCCCCCCATTCGAGGAACAAAAGCATATCACCCTACCTTGTTAACTCATTTCATAAGTTTTTGGCATATATTTTAATAAAACAACAATGTACAATATTTCATTATTCTGAGGTCAATATTTCTATAACCCCAGGCCAATTAAACAATCCCAATTGTCATCATCTGTTTCAACCCACATATACAAAATCTGTTGTCATTTACAGCCTGGAAGAAATGCCATGGCTTTATACAATTATCCTTTCTTAGGTCATTAGTTGTCTCAACTCTCGTCAACTCCTACCATACAGAATATAAATAATAGTGTATTACCCCACTCCAATAAAATAAATACAAAATAAATCAAAGCAGATTACAAGAAAAAGAAAGCTGACTGTTCAAACAGTTACCTGATTCCAATGTTACAGCTAAATACCAAAAAAAAACACATATGTTAACCGTTTACTGTTACTCAAAGTGTTAAGTTACAATGTACAGGTTCAGCTTAATACCAAAAGGAAAAATTCAGCAGACATTAATTTTACTTCTATGAAATAAAATACCTACAACAACATTAATGGTAAAGACATCTTGTTTATTGGTTAGTGTTTCTATGTTCAGATGCAAAATTTAACTTTTAATTTCTATTTCACTTCACTTTATCTAAGTATTTTGCAATAAATTATAAATAAACTGACGAGGTTCAGTCATGATTGTTTGTTAGACTGAATCTGCACAGCATTAGTACAATCGTCAAGCATTGGTACACAGACTGAGTCTCCATGCAATGTCATTTTCCTTTGTTTTTGCAAATATAATGGACAAGAAGCTGCCAAAGTTTCATCAAGAATTATCTCCCATATCATGGACTAATCATAAGAGTTATCTCCCATGGACTTAAAGAATCAACTGGAACATCTCTTGACGGTTGTGTTAATGTTGGTAAAGTGAGCTCAGAGGGATATCTATTTAGAACTGTATCAATCAACCTATTATGTCACGACTGGTTTGTGACGTTTTCATGAAATTTGATTGGTTGGTGAGTCAAGATTAGTAACCTACTGGTCAGATTGTAACGAATACTTCATCAAAAAAGTGTACAGAAATGAATATTTTGCAGTATAAGGAAATTTTTCCATGATATTTTTATTTGTGCTAAAATATTATCTGTATAATTGAATAATATAAAGGTAATTCATTTCCCTGCAATAAAATTCTGCTGTGTAAACAGGCTAACCGTATCACATGATGTGTAAACAGGCTAACCGTATCACATGATGTGTAAACAGGCTAACTGTATCACATGATGTGTAAACAGGCTAACTGTATCACATGATGTGTAAACAGGCTAACTGTATCACATGATGTGTAAACAGGCTAACTGTATCACATGATGTGTAAACAGGCTAACCGTATCACATGATGTGTAAACAGGCTAACTGTATCACATGATGTGTCAACAGGCTAACCGTATCACATGATGTGTAAACAGGCTAACTGTATCACATGATGTGTAAACAGGCTAACCGTATCACATGATGTGTAAACAGGCTAACTGTATCACATGATGTGTCAACAGGCTAACCGTATCACATGATGTGTCAACAGGCTAACCGTATCACATGATGTGTAAGCAGGCTAACTGTATCACATGATGTGTAAACAGGTTAACTGTATCACATGATGTGTTAACAGGCTAACCCTATCACATGATGTGTAAAAAGGCTAACCGTATCACATGAATTTCAAACAGGCTAACTGTATCACATGAATTTTAAACAGGCTAACTGTATCACATGATGTGTAAATAGGCTATCTCCATAATCTTATCCATGACATTACTTTCAGATCATACGCAGACATAAGGGAGGTGATCTGATTGTAATAATAATTATTTCGTGTATAGTCAAATTTATTCAGAATTCTGATTATTAGAAACTATTACAGTTAACATGGAGAGGTTCGTATTAAGTATAACTTAAATGCCATTGGTTGCTTTTTTGCACCTTTGATGGTTTTCACAGCTGTTCTTGTTGACATGCAACTTTTATTTTTGACATACATTTATGACTTGTTGATGGTTTACCATTTTTCTGTTTTTACTTTATATTATGGTCTTTGTTTACAGCCTTAGTTAGGTTGGTGTTTATTTTTGACGTACATTTATGACTTGTTGATGGTTTACCATTTTTCTGTTTTTACTTTATATTATGGTCTTTGTTTACAGCCTAAGTTAGGTTGGTGTTTATTTTTGACGTACATTTATGACTTGTTGATGGTTTACCATTTTTCTGTTTTTACTTTATATTATGGTCTTTGTTTACAGACTAAGTTAGGTTGGTGTTTATTTTGACATACATTTATGACTTGTTGATGGTTTACCATTTTTCTGTTTTTACTTTATATTAAGGTCTTTGTTTACACAGTAAGTTAGGTTGGTGTTTATTTTTGACGTACATTTATGACTTGTTGATGGTTTACCATTTTTCTGTTTTTACTTTATATTATGGTCTTTGTTTACAGAGTAAGTTAGGTTGGTGTTTATTTTTGACATACATTTATGACTTGTTGATGGTTTACCATTTGTCTGTTTTTACTTAATATTATGGTCTTTGTTTACAGACTAATTTAGGTTGGTGTTTATTTTTGACATACATTTATGACTTGTTGATGGTTTACCATTTTTCTGTTTTTACTTTATATTATGGTCTTTGTTTACAGAGTAAGTTAGGTTGGTGTTTATTTTTGACATACATTTATGACTTGTTGATGGTTTACCATTTTTCTGTTTTTACTTTATATTATGGTTTTTGTTTACACAGTAAGTTAGGTTGGTGTTTATTTTTGACATACATTTATGACTTGTTGATGGTTTACCATTTTTCTGTTTTTACTTTATATTAAGATCTTTGTTTACACAGTAAGTTAGGTTGGTGTTTATTTTTGACAAACATTTATGACTTGTTGATGGTTTACCATTTTTCTGTTTTTACTTTATATCAGGGTCTTTGTTTACACAGTAAGTTAGGTTGGTGTTTATTTTTGACATACATTTATGACTTGTTGATGGTTTACCATTTTTCTGTTTTTACTTTATATTATGGTGTTTGTTTACAGAGTAAGTTAGGTTGGTGTTTATTTTTGACATACATTTATGACTTGTTGATGGTTTACCATTTTTCTGTTTTTACTTAATATTATGGTCTTTGTTTACAGACTTATTTAGGTTGGTGTTTATTTTTGACATACATTTATGACTTGTTGATGGTTTACCATTTTTCTGTTTTTACTTTATATTATGGTCTTTGTTTACAGAGTAAGTTAGGTTGGTGTTTATTTTTGACATACATTTATGACTTGTTGATGGTTTACCATTTTTCTGTTTTTACTTTATATCAGGGTCTTTGTTTACACAGTAAGTTAGGTTGGTGTTTATTTTTGACATACATTTATGACTTGTTGATGGTTTACCATTTTTCTGTTTTTACTTTATATTATGGTGTTTGTTTACAGAGTAAGTTAGGTTGGTGTTTATTTTTGACATTTATGACTTGTTGATGGTTTACCATTTTTCTGTTTTTACTTTATATTATGGTCTTTGTTTACACAGTAAGTTAGGTTGGTGTTTATTTTTGACATACATTTATGACTTGTTGATGGTTTACCATTTTTCTGTTTTTACTTTATATTATGGTCTTTGTTTACAGACTAATTTAGGTTGGTGTTTATTTTTGACATACATTTATGACTTGTTGATGGTTTACCATTTTTCTGTTTTTACTTTATATTATGGTCTTTGTTTACAGACTAAGTTAGGTTGGTGTTTATTTTTGACATACATTTATGACTTGTTGATGGTTTACCATTTTTCTGTTTTTACTTAATATTATGGTCTTTGTTTACAGACTTATTTAGGTTGGTGTTTATTTTTGACGTACATTTATGACTTGTTGATGGTTTACCATTTTTCTGTTTTTACTTTATATCAGGGTCTTTGTTTACACAGTAAGTTAGGTTGGTGTTTATTTTTGACATACATTTATGACTTGTTGATGGTTTACCATTTTTCTGTTTTTACTTTATATTATGGTGTTTGTTTACAGAGTAAGTTAGGTTGGTGTTTATTTTTGACATACATTTATGACTTGTTGATGGTTTACCATTTTTCTGTTTTTACTTTATATTATGGTCTTTGTTTACACAGTAAGTTAGGTTGGTGTTTATTTTTGACATACATTTATGACTTGTTGATGGTTTACCATTTTTCTGTTTTTACTTTATATCAAGGTCTTTGTTTACACAGTAAGTTAGGTTGGTGTTTATTTTTGACATACATTTATGACTTGTTGATGGTTTACCATTTTTCTGTTTTTACTTTATATTATGGTCTTTGTTTACACAGTAAGTTAGGTTGGTGTTTATTTTTGACATACATTTATGACTTGTTGATGGTTTACCATTTTTCTGTTTTTACTTTATATTAAGATCTTGTTTACACAGTAAGTTAGGTTGGTGTTTATTTTTGACGTACATTTATGACTTGTTGATGGTTTACCATTTTTCTGTTTTTACTTAATATTATGGTCTTTGTTTACAGACTAATTTAGGTTGGTGTTTATTTTTGACATACATTTATGACTTGTTGATGGTTTACCATTTTTCTGTTTTTACTTTATATTAAGATCTTTGTTTACACAGTAAGTTAGGTTGGTGTTTATTTTTGACATACATTTATGACTTGTTGATGGTTTACCATTTTTCTGTTTTTACTTTATATTAAGATCTTTGTTTACACAGTAAGTTAGGTTGGTGTTTATTTTTGACATACATTTATGACTTGTTGATGGTTTACCATTTTTCTGTTTTTACTTTATATTATGGTCTTTGTTTACAGCCTAAGTTAGGTTGGTGTTTATTTTTGACATACATTTATGACTTGTTGATGGTTTACCATTTTTCTGTTTTTACTTTATATTATGGTCTTTGTTTACACAGTAAGTTAGGTTGGTGTTTATTTTTGACATACATTTATGACTTGTTGATGGTTTACCATTTTTCTGTTTTTACTTTATATTATGGTCTTTGTTTACAGCCTAAGTTAGGTTGGTGTTTATTTTTGACGTACATTTATGACTTGTTGATGGTTTACCATTTTTCTGTTTTTACTTTATATTATGGTGTTTGTTTACAGAGTAAGTTAGGTTGGTGTTTATTTTTGACATACATTTATGACTTGTTGATGGTTTACCATTTTTCTGTTTTTACTTTATATTATGGTGTTTGTTTACAGAGTAAGTTAGGTTGGTGTTTATTTTTGACATACATTTATGACTTGTTGATGGTTTACCATTTTTCTGTTTTTACTTTATATTATGGTCTTTGTTTACAGCCTAAGTTAGGTTGGTGTTTATTTTGACATACATTTATGACTTGTTGATGGTTTACCATTTTTCTGTTTTTACTTTATATTATGGTGTTTGTTTACAGAGTAAGTTAGGTTGGTGTTTATTTTTGACATACATTTATGACTTGTTGATGGTTTACCATTTTTCTGTTTTTACTTTATATTAAGATCTTTGTTTACACAGTAAGTTAGGTTGGTGTTTATTTTTGACAAACATTTATGACTTGTTGATGGTTTACCATTTTTCTGTTTTTACTTTATATTATGGTCTTTGTTTACACAGTAAGTTAGGTTGGTGTTTATTTTTGACAAACATTTATGACTTGTTGATGGTTTACCATTTTTCTGTTTTTACTTTATATCAGGGTCTTTGTTTACACAGTAAGTTAGGTTGGTGTTTATTTTTGACATACATTTATGACTTGTTGATGGTTTACCATTTTTCTGTTTTTACTTTATATTATGGTGTTTGTTTACAGAGTAAGTTAGGTTGGTGTTTATTTTTGACATACATTTATGACTTGTTGATGGTTTACCATTTTTCTGTTTTTACTTTATATCAAGGTCTTTGTTTACACAGTAAGTTAGGTTGGTGTTTATTTTTGACGTACATTTATGACTTGTTGATGGTTTACCATTTTTCTGTTTTTACTTTATATTAAGGTCTTTGTTTACAGAGTAAGTTAGGTTGGTGTTTATTTTTGACATACATTTATGACTTGTTGATGGTTTACCATTTTTCTGTTTTTACTTAATATTAAGGTCTTTGTTTACAGACTAATTTAGGTTGGTGTTTATTTTTGACATACATTTATGACTTGTTGATGGTTTACCATTTTTCTGTTTTTACTTAATATTAAGGTCTTTGTTTACAGACTAATTTAGGTTGGTGTTTATTTTTGACAAACATTTATGACTTGTTGATGGTTTACCATTTTTCTGTTTTTACTTTATATTAAGGTCTTTGTTTACACAGTAAGTTAGGTTGGTGTTTATTTTTGACATTTATGACTTGTTGATGGTTTACCATTTTTATGTTTTTTATGTTATATTCAGGTGTTTGTTTACACAGTAATTTAGGTTGGTGTTTTATACATATGAAAACATTATTTCATTCAATAATTGAAACAGCATATCTAATTATCAATTCATTATGTTCATTTATTTCACATTAATCTACACAGTAGCTTTATAAAATGTCCATTGTATATCACCTCACATGCTCCTGTTTTCTCCAATTTAATTCAATTTCAATGCAGTTATACAATTCCCTACTGTACTTTAATCAATTATTGAAAAGAAATTGAATGCTGGGTAATAAATCTTGTACTATTAGACAATCACTTTAAAAAAATGAATGCAATGTTTTTGTTGGAATAGTTTTATAAAGCATAATCAACACCATTAGCTTCAAATGACCATTTAATAGTCTTGGTTAATTAAACGTTTAATACTGAATTATTGATTGATTCCTTTAGAATTCTTGTCAATCAATCTTTCCAGATAACAATTAAAGGCGATCTGATGATTTTTCTGAGTGATTGTTGATTGTTTTGTAATTGATTTTTCTATTACAGGGTTTAAGTACATTATTATCATTTATAAAGTACCTTACTATTCTTATCATAACAGTTATAATTTAGATCTTATTTTCCCCAAAAATGATTCAAAATTGTATTTATAACGTTTGATTGATTGATTACATGTTAGCTTAACTTCCAATGTGACATTAGAAGGGGGAACCAGAAAATTCCAGTCTCTTCTTGATGTAATGTGACATTAGAAGGGGGAACCAGAAAATTCCAGTCTCTTCTTGTTGTAATGTGACATTAGAAGGGAGAACCAGAAAATTCCAGTCTCTTCTTGATGTAATGTGACATTAGAAGGGGTAACCAGAAAATTCCAGTCTCTTCTTGATGTAGTGTGACATTAGAAGGGGGAACCAGAAAATTCCAGTCTCTTCTTGATGTAATGTGACATTAGAAGGGGGAACCGGAAAATTCCAGTCTCTTCTTGATGTAATGTGACATTAGAAGGGGGAACCAGAAAATTCCAGTCTCTTCTTGTTGTAATCACATAGATTCATTATCTATTACATTTAAAATCTCCCTTAATGTCAGGATAGCATGTTAGGGGAGATAACTTGATGGTTTTCAGTGTACTAATAACTTGCCTTGTTGCTCTAGGAATAAGGAGTGATTTTTCTCTATCTCCAGCATTGTGGCCGATTTCTTTCTCTCACCTTTAGCTAGGTTAGTAGGACTAATTAACCAATTAGATACCGTAGCTGTAGATCTGGTATGAGGAGAATCAGCATTTTGGTCCGAAAAACTGTCGAGAGTTTCCTGTAGAGATAATACAAGTAGGTAATGTTGAATACCAGATTTTATATTTGTGTGCAGAATTTCAAACACATTTAAAAAAACATCACATTTCACGAGACACATCTTAATTTTCTAATGTGTTCCGAAAATTCATAAAGATGGAAAAACATCCAAATATATTATTGTTTAATTTATGGTATTTGTTACAGGTAATACTGATATAAATAACTAAATAAATAGAAATAAACTAAGCCACAAAATAATAAACACTGTCACAAAATAATAAGACTTGTCACAATACACATCACAAATAACAGAAAGTCAGCATGCAAGGCAAAAGATCCACTAATCTAAAGAGCATCTAAACCCCACATACTTAAATTTTCTATATTAAGTTTAAAACCATATTTCTATATGACTTAATATTGGCAATGCTCATAGGAAATATAATTACATTAGACTTTGTCAAAGGGAGATAATAGGAGATATAAATACTTTGTAAAAGGGAGATGATCCATTGAAAAATATAAATTGTTTATTTGCTTCCATGAGCAGACAATATAATGTGAACATACAATTAAAATTAAAATATATATCTTTTAATTGAATGGATTCCTACCCTGATTGCTACCAGACACTACTGTACAATGAGGTATAATACAATTGATGTTACCGGTATCTATAGGCATTATAGCTTGACTTTGGTAATAGTTATCTCCATCATAAAATTCATTTAAGTTAAATATTAACAGAAAAAATTGCAGTCCTCATCCTAAATTGAGGCTGAGGCTATTTCCTCTGTGACAGATAGGAGGGATATGAACAACAGCATTGAGGTTGAGGTTAAGGCCTCAGTGACAGATAGAACAGATGTAAACAACAACATTGAGGTTGAGGTTAAGTCCTCAGTGACAGATGGAACAGATGTAAACAACAACATTGAGGTTGAGGTTAAGTCCTCAGTGACAGATAGGAGGGATATAAACAACAGCATTGATGTTGAGGTAAAGTCCTCAGTGACAGATAGAACAGATGTAAACAACAGCATTGAGGTTGAGGTTAAGTCCTCAGTGACAGATAGAACAGATGTAAACAACAGCATTGAGGTTGAGGTTAAGTCCTCAGTGACAGATGGAACAGATGTAAACAACAACATTGAGGTTGAGGTTAAGTCCTCAGTGACAGATAGGAGGGATATAAACAACAGCATTGATGTTGAGGTAAAGTCCTCAGTGACAGACAGAACACATGTAAACAACAGCATTGAGGTTGAGGTTAAGTCCTCAGTGACAGATAGAACAGATGTAAACAACAGCATTGAGGTTGAGGTTAAGTCCTCAGTGACAGATGGAACAGATGTAAACAACAGCATCGAGGTTGAGGTTAAGTCCTCAGTGACAGATGGAACAGATGTAAACAACAACATTGAGGTTGAGGTTAAGTCCTCAGTGACAGATGGAACAGATGTAAACAACAGCATTGAGGTTGATGTAAAGTCCTCAGTGACAGACAGAACACATGTAAACAACAGCATTGAGGTTGAGGTTAAGTCCTCAGTGACAGATAGAACACATGTAAACAACAGCATTGAGGTTGAGGTTAAGTCCTCAGTGACAGATAGAACAGATGTAAACAACAACATTGAGGTTGAGGTTAAGTCCTGAGTGACAGATAGAACAGATGTAAACAACAGCATTGAGGTTGAGGTTAAGTCCTCAGTGACAGATGGAACAGATGTAAACAACAGCATTGAGGTTGAGGTTAAGTCCTCAGTGACAGATGGAACAGATGTAAACAACAGCATCGAGGTTGAGGTTAAGTCCTCAGTGACAGATGGAACAGATGTAAACAACAACATTGAGGTTGAGGTTAAGTCCTCAGTGACAGATGGAACAGATGTAAACAACAGCATTGAGGTTGAGGTTAAGTCCTCAGTGACAGATAGAACAGATGTAAACAACAGCATCGAGGTTGAGGTTAAGTCCTCAGTGACAGATGGAACAGATGTAAACAACAACATTGAGGTTGAGGTTAAGTCCTCAGTGACAGATAGAACAGATGTAAACAACAGCATTGAGGTTGAGGTTAAGTCCTCAGTGACAGATGGAACAGATGTAAACAACAACATTGAGGTTGAGGTTAAGTCCTCAGTGACAAATAGAACAGATGTAAACAACAGCATTGAGGTTGAGGTTAAGTCCTCAGTGACAGACAGAACACATGTAAACAACAGCATTGAGGTTGAGGTTAAGGCCTCAGTGACAGATGGAACAGATGTAAACAACAGCATTGAGGTTGAGGTTAAGTCCTCAGTGACAGATATAACAGATGTAAACAACAACATTGAGGTTGAGGTTAAGTCCTCAGTGACAGATGGAACAGATGTAAACAACAACATTGAGGTTGAGGTTAAGTCCTCATTGACAGATGGAACACATGTAAACAACAGCATTGAGGTTGAGGTTAAGGCCTCAGTGACAGATGGAACAGATGTAAACAACAGCATTGAGGTTGAGGTTAAGTCCTCAGTGACAGATATAACAGATGTAAACAACAACATTGAGGTTGAGGTTAAGTCCTCAGTGACAGATGGAACACATGTAAACAACAGCATTGAGGTTGAGGTTAAGTCCTCAGTGACAGATAGGAGGGATATAAACAACAGCATTGAGGTTGAGGTTAAGTCCTCAGTGACAGATAGAACAGATGTAAACAACAGCATTGAGGTTGAGGTTAAGTCCTCAGTGACAGATAGAACACATGTAAACAACAACATTGAGGTTGAGGTTAAGTCCTCAGTGACAGATAGAACAGATGTAAACAACAGCATTGAGGTTGAGGTTAAGTCCTCAGTGACAGATGGAACACATGTAAACAACAGCATTGAGGTTGAGGTTAAGTCCTCAGTGACAGATGGAACAGATGTAAACAACAACATTGAGGTTGAGGTTAAGTCCTCAGTGACAGATGGAACACATGTAAACAACAGCATTGAGGTTGAGGTTAAGTCCTCAGTGACAGATAGAACAGATGTAAACAACAGCATTGAGGTTGAGGTTAAGTCCTCAGTGACAGATGGAACACATGTAAACAACAGCATTGAGGTTGAGGTTAAGTCCTCAGTGACAGATGGAACAGATGTAAACAACAGCATTGAGGTTGAGGTTAAGTCCTCAGTGACAGATGGAACACATGTAAACAACAGCATTGAGGTTGAGGTTAAGTCCTTAGTGACAGATGGAACAGATGTAAACAACAGCATTGAGGTTGAGGTTAAGTCCTCAATGACAGATAGAACAGATGTAAACAACAACATTGAGGTTGAGGGTAAGTCCTCAGTGACAGATGGAACACATGTAAACAACAACATTGAGGTTGAGGTTAAGTTCTCAGTGACAGATAGAACAGATGTAAACAACAGCATTGAGGTTGAGGTTAAGTCCTCAGTGACAGATGGAACACATGTAAACAACAGCATTGAGGTTGAGGTTAAGTCCTCAGTGACAGATGGAACAGATGTAAACAACAGCATTGAGGTTGAGGTTAAGTTCTCAGTGACAGATAGAACAGATGTAAACAACAGCATTGAGGTTGAGGTTAAGTTCTCAGTGACAGATGGAACACATGTAAACAACAACATTGAGGTTGAGGTTAAGTCCTTAGTGACAGATGGAACAGATGTAAACAACAGCATTGAGGTTGAGGTTAAGTTCTCAGTGACAGATAGAACAGATGTAAACAACAGCATTGAGGTTGAGGTTAAGTTCTCAGTGACAGATGGAACACATGTAAACAACAGCATTGAGGTTGAGGTTAAGTTCTCAGTGACAGATAGAACAGATGTAAACAACAGCATTGAGGTTGAGGTTAAGTCCTCAGTGACAGATGGAACAGATGTAAACAACAACATTGAGGTTGAGGTTAAGTCCTCAGTGACAGATGGAACACATGTAAACAACAGCATTGAGGTTGAGGTTAAGTCCTCAGTGACAGATAGAACAGATGTAAACAACAACATTGAGGTTGAGGTTAAGTCCTCAGTGACAGATGGAACAGATGTAAACAACAGCATTGAGGTTGAGGTTAAGTCCTCAGTGACAGATGGAACACATGTAAACAACAGCATTGAGGTTGAGGTTAAGTCCTTAGTGACAGATGGAACAGATGTAAACAACAGCATTGAGGTTGAGGTTAAGTTCTCAGTGACAGATAGAACAGATGTAAACAACAACATTGAGGTTGAGGTTAAGTCCTCAGTGACAGATGGAACAGATGTAAACAACAGCACTGAGGTTGAGGTTAAGTCCTCAGTGACAGATGGAACACATGTAAACAACAGCATTGAGGTTGAGGTTAAGTCCTCAGTGACAGATAGAACAGATGTAAACAACAACATTGAGGTTGAGGTTAAGTCCTCATTGACAGATAGAACAGATGTAAACAACAGCATTGAGGTTGAGGTTAAGTCCTCAGTGACAGATGGAACAGATGTAAACAACAGCATTGAGGTTGAGGTTAAGTCCTCAGTGACAGATGGAACAGATGTAAACAACAGCATCGAGGTTGAGGTTAAGTCCTCAGTGACAGATGGAACAGATGTAAACAACAACATTGAGGTTGAGGTTAAGTCCTCAGTGACAGATGGAACAGATGTAAACAACAGCATTGAGGTTGAGGTTAAGTCCTCAGTGACAGATAGAACAGATGTAAACAACAGCATCGAGGTTGAGGTTAAGTCCTCAGTGACAGATGGAACAGATGTAAACAACAACATTGAGGTTGAGGTTAAGTCCTCAGTGACAGATAGAACAGATGTAAACAACAGCATTGAGGTTGAGGTTAAGTCCTCAGTGACAGATGGAACAGATGTAAACAACAACATTGAGGTTGATGTTAAGTCCTCAGTGACAGATAGAACAGATGTAAACAACAGCATTGAGGTTGAGGTTAAGTCCTCAGTGACAGACAGAACAGATGTAAACAACAGCATTGAGGTTGAGGTTAAGGCCTCAGTGACAGATGGAACAGATGTAAACAACAGCATTGAGGTTGAGGTTAAGTCCTCAGTGACAGATATAACAGATGTAAACAACAACATTGAGGTTGAGGTTAAGTCCTCAGTGACAGATGGAACAGATGTAAACAACAACATTGAGGTTGAGGTTAAGTCCTCATTGACAGATGGAACACATGTAAACAACAGCATTGAGGCTGAGATTAAGGCCTCAGTGACAGATGGAACAGATGTAAACAACAGCATTGAGGTTGAGGTTAAGTCCTCAGTGACAGATATAACAGATGTAAACAACAACATTGAGGTTGAGGTTAAGTCCTCAGTGACAGATGGAACACATGTAAACAACAGCATTGAGGTTGAGGTTAAGTCCTCAGTGACAGATAGGAGGGATATAAACAACAGCATTGAGGTTGAGGTTAAGTCCTCAGTGACAGATAGAACAGATGTAAACAACAGCATTGAGGTTTAGGTTAAGTCCTCAGTGACAGATAGAACACATGTAAACAACAACATTGAGGTTGAGGTTAAGTCCTCAGTGACAGATAGAACAGATGTAAACAACAGCATTGAGGTTGAGGTTAAGTCCTCAGTGACAGATGGAACACATGTAAACAACAGCATTGAGGTTGAGGTTAAGTCCTCAGTGACAGATGGAACAGATGTAAACAACAACATTGAGGTTGAGGTTAAGTCCTCAGTGACAGATGGAACACATGTAAACAACAACATTGAGGTTGAGGTTAAGTCCTCAGTGACAGATAGAACAGATGTAAACAACAGCATTGAGGTTGAGGTTAAGTCCTCAGTGACAGATGGAACACATGTAAACAACAGCATTGAGGTTGAGGTTAAGTCCTCAGTGACAGATGGAACAGATGTAAACAACAGCATTGAGGTTGAGGTTAAGTCCTCAGTGACCGATGGAACACATGTAAACAACAGCATTGAGGTTGAGGTTAAGTCCTTAGTGACAGATGGAACAGATGTAAACAACAGCATTGAGGTTGAGGTTAAGTCCTCAGTGACAGATAGAACAGATGTAAACAACAACATTGAGGTTGAGGTTAAGTCCTCAGTGACAGATGGAACACATGTAAACAACAACATTGAGGTTGAGGTTAAGTCCTCAGTGACAGATAGAACAGATGTAAACAACAGCATTGAGGTTGAGGTTAAGTCCTCAGTGACAGATGGAACACATGTAAACAACAGCATTGAGGTTGAGGTTAAGTCCTCAGTGACAGATGGAACAGATGTAAACAACAGCATTGAGGTTGAGGTTAAGTCCTCAGTGACAGACAGAACAGATGTAAACAACAGCATTGAGGTTGAGGTTAAGGCCTCAGTGACAGATGGAACAGATGTAAACAACAGCATTGAGGTTGAGGTTAAGTCCTCAGTGACAGATATAACAGATGTAAACAACAACATTGAGGTTGAGGTTAAGTCCTCAGTGACAGATGGAACAGATGTAAACAACAACATTGAGGTTGAGGTTAAGTCCTCATTGACAGATGGAACACATGTAAACAACAGCATTGAGGTTGAGATTAAGGCCTCAGTGACAGATGGAACAGATGTAAACAACAGCATTGAGGTTGAGGTTAAGTCCTCAGTGACAGATATAACAGATGTAAACAACAACATTGAGGTTGAGGTTAAGTCCTCAGTGACAAATGGAACACATGTAAACAACAGCATTGAGGTTGAGGTTAAGTCCTCAGTGACAGATAGGAGGGATATAAACAACAGCATTGAGGTTGAGGTTAAGTCCTCAGTGACAGATAGAACAGATGTAAACAACAGCATTGAGGTTGAGGTTAAGTCCTCAGTGACAGATAGAACACATGTAAACAACAACATTGAGGTTGAGGTTAAGTCCTCAGTGACAGATAGAACAGATGTAAACAACAGCATTGAGGTTGAGGTTAAGTCCTCAGTGACAGATGGAACACATGTAAACAACAGCATTGAGGTTGAGGTTAAGTCCTCAGTGACAGATGGAACAGATGTAAACAACAGCATTGAGGTTGAGGTTAAGTCCTCAGTGACAGACAGAACAGATGTAAACAACAGCATTGAGGTTGAGGTTAAGGCCTCAGTGACAGATGGAACAGATGTAAACAACAGCATTGAGGTTGAGGTTAAGTCCTCAGTGACAGATATAACAGATGTAAACAACAACATTGAGGTTGAGGTTAAGTCCTCAGTGACAGATGGAACAGATGTAAACAACAACATTGAGGTTGAGGTTAAGTCCTCATTGACAGATGGAACACATGTAAACAACAGCATTGAGGTTGAGATTAAGGCCTCAGTGACAGATGGAACAGATGTAAACAACAGCATTGAGGTTGAGGTTAAGTCCTCAGTGACAGATATAACAGATGTAAACAACAACATTGAGGTTGAGGTTAAGTCCTCAGTGACAGATGGAACACATGTAAACAACAGCATTGAGGTTGAGGTTAAGTCCTCAGTGACAGATAGGAGGGATATAAACAACAGCATTGAGGTTGAGGTTAAGTCCTCAGTGACAGATAGAACAGATGTAAACAACAGCATTGAGGTTGAGGTTAAGTCCTCAGTGACAGATAGAACACATGTAAACAACAACATTGAGGTTGAGGTTAAGTCCTCAGTGACAGATAGAACAGATGTAAACAACAGCATTGAGGTTGAGGTTAAGTCCTCAGTGACAGATGGAACACATGTAAACAACAGCATTGAGGTTGAGGTTAAGTCCTCAGTGACAGATGGAACAGATGTAAACAACAACATTGAGGTTGAGGTTAAGTCCTCAGTGACAGATGGAACACATGTAAACAACAACATTGAGGTTGAGGTTAAGTCCTCAGTGACAGATAGAACAGATGTAAACAACAGCATTGAGGTTGAGGTTAAGTCCTCAGTGACAGATGGAACACATGTAAACAACAGCATTGAGGTTGAGGTTAAGTCCTCAGTGACAGATGGAACAGATGTAAACAACAGCATTGAGGTTGAGGTTAAGTCCTCAGTGACCGATGGAACACATGTAAACAACAGCATTGAGGTTGAGGTTAAGTCCTTAGTGACAGATGGAACAGATGTAAACAACAGCATTGAGGTTGAGGTTAAGTCCTCAGTGACAGATAGAACAGATGTAAACAACAACATTGAGGTTGAGGTTAAGTCCTCAGTGACAGATGGAACACATGTAAACAACAACATTGAGGTTGAGGTTAAGTCCTCAGTGACAGATAGAACAGATGTAAACAACAGCATTGAGGTTGAGGTTAAGTCCTCAGTGACAGATGGAACACATGTAAACAACAGCATTGAGGTTGAGGTTAAGTCCTCAGTGACAGATGGAACAGATGTAAACAACAGCATTGAGGTTGAGGTTAAGTCCTCAGTGACAGATGGAACACATGTAAACAACAGCATTGAGGTTGAGGTTAAGTCCTTAGTGACAGATGGAACAGATGTAAACAACAGCATTGAGGTTGAGGTTAAGTTCTCAGTGACAGATAGAACAGATGTAAACAACAACATTGAGGTTGAGGTTAAGTCCTCAGTGACAGATGGAACAGATGTAAACAACAGCACTGAGGTTGAGGTTAAGTCCTCAGTGACAGATGGAACACATGTAAACAACAGCATTGAGGTTGAGGTTAAGTCCTCAGTGACAGATAGAACAGATGTAAACAACAACATTGAGGTTGAGGTTAAGTCCTCATTGACAGATAGAACAGATGTAAACAACAGCATTGAGGTTGAGGTTAAGTCCTCAGTGACAGATGGAACAGATGTAAACAACAGCATTGAGGTTGAGGTTAAGTCCTCAGTGACAGATGGAACAGATGTAAACAACAGCATCGAGGTTGAGGTTAAGTCCTCAGTGACAGATGGAACAGATGTAAACAACAACATTGAGGTTGAGGTTAAGTCCTCAGTGACAGATGGAACAGATGTAAACAACAGCATTGAGGTTGAGGTTAAGTCCTCAGTGACAGATAGAACAGATGTAAACAACAGCATCGAGGTTGAGGTTAAGTCCTCAGTGACAGATGGAACAGATGTAAACAACAACATTGAGGTTGAGGTTAAGTCCTCAGTGACAGATAGAACAGATGTAAACAACAGCATTGAGGTTGAGGTTAAGTCCTCAGTGACAGATGGAACAGATGTAAACAACAACATTGAGGTTGATGTTAAGTCCTCAGTGACAGATAGAACAGATGTAAACAACAGCATTGAGGTTGAGGTTAAGTCCTCAGTGACAGACAGAACAGATGTAAACAACAGCATTGAGGTTGAGGTTAAGGCCTCAGTGACAGATGGAACAGATGTAAACAACAGCATTGAGGTTGAGGTTAAGTCCTCAGTGACAGATATAACAGATGTAAACAACAACATTGAGGTTGAGGTTAAGTCCTCAGTGACAGATGGAACAGATGTAAACAACAACATTGAGGTTGAGGTTAAGTCCTCATTGACAGATGGAACACATGTAAACAACAGCATTGAGGTTGAGATTAAGGCCTCAGTGACAGATGGAACAGATGTAAACAACAGCATTGAGGTTGAGGTTAAGTCCTCAGTGACAGATATAACAGATGTAAACAACAACATTGAGGTTGAGGTTAAGTCCTCAGTGACAGATGGAACACATGTAAACAACAGCATTGAGGTTGAGGTTAAGTCCTCAGTGACAGATAGGAGGGATATAAACAACAGCATTGAGGTTGAGGTTAAGTCCTCAGTGACAGATAGAACAGATGTAAACAACAGCATTGAGGTTTAGGTTAAGTCCTCAGTGACAGATAGAACACATGTAAACAACAACATTGAGGTTAAGGTTAAGTCCTCAGTGACAGATAGAACAGATGTAAACAACAGCATTGAGGTTGAGGTTAAGTCCTCAGTGACAGATGGAACACATGTAAACAACAGCATTGAGGTTGAGGTTAAGTCCTCAGTGACAGATGGAACAGATGTAAACAACAACATTGAGGTTGAGGTTAAGTCCTCAGTGACAGATGGAACACATGTAAACAACAACATTGAGGTTGAGGTTAAGTCCTCAGTGACAGATAGAACAGATGTAAACAACAGCATTGAGGTTGAGGTTAAGTCCTCAGTGACAGATGGAACACATGTAAACAACAGCATTGAGGTTGAGGTTAAGTCCTCAGTGACAGATGGAACAGATGTAAACAACAGCATTGAGGTTGAGGTTAAGTCCTCAGTGACCGATGGAACACATGTAAACAACAGCATTGAGGTTGAGGTTAAGTCCTTAGTGACAGATGGAACAGATGTAAACAACAGCATTGAGGTTGAGGTTAAGTCCTCAGTGACAGATAGAACAGATGTAAACAACAACATTGAGGTTGAGGTTAAGTCCTCAGTGACAGATGGAACACATGTAAACAACAACATTGAGGTTGAGGTTAAGTCCTCAGTGACAGATAGAACAGATGTAAACAACAGCATTGAGGTTGAGGTTAAGTCCTCAGTGACAGATGGAACACATGTAAACAACAGCATTGAGGTTGAGGTTAAGTCCTCAGTGACAGATGGAACAGATGTAAACAACAGCATTAAGGTTGAGGTTAAGTCCTCAGTGACAGATGGAACACATGTAAACAACAGCATTGAGGTTGAGGTTAAGTCCTTAGTGACAGATGGAACAGATGTAAACAACAGCATTGAGGTTGAGGTTAAGTTCTCAGTGACAGATAGAACAGATGTAAACAACAGCATTGAGGTTGAGGTTAAGTTCTCAGTGACAGATGGAACACATGTAAACAACAGCATTGAGGTTGAGGTTAAGTTCTCAGTGACAGATAGAACAGATGTAAACAACAGCATTGAGGTTGAGGTTAAGTCCTCAGTGACAGATGGAACAGATGTAAACAACAACATTGAGGTTGAGGTTAAGTCCTCAGTGACAGATAGAACAGATGTAAACAACAACATTGAGGTTGAGGTTAAGTCCTCAGTGACAGATGGAACAGATGTAAACAACAACATTGAGGTTGAGGTTAAGTCCTCAGTGACAGATGGAACACATGTAAACAACAGCATTGAGGTTGAGGTTAAGTCCTCAGTGACAGATGGAACAGATGTAAACAACAGCATTGAGGTTGAGGTTAAGTCCTCAGTGACAGATGGAACAGATGTAAACAACAGCATTGAGGTTGAGGTTAAGTCCTCAGTGACAGATAGAACAGATGTAAACAACAGCATTGAGGTTGAGGTTAAGTCCTCAGTGACAGATAGAACAGATGTAAACAACAGCATTGAGGTTGAGGTTAAGTCCTCAGTGACAGATAGAACACATGTAAACAACAGCACTGAGGTTGAGGTTAAGTCCTCAGTGACAGATGGAACACATGTAAACAACAGCATTGAGGTTGAGGTTAAGTCCTCAGTGACAGATAGGAGGGATATGAACAACAGCATTGAGGTTGAGGTTAAGTCCTCAGTGACAGATGGAACAGATGTAAACAACAGCATTAACTTTTCAAAATACAGACAGAAGTCACCGAGATAAAAACTGGCACTAAAAATTATCTGGGAACTCTAAAGCCAAACTAATAACATGCACAAGAACACTTTGACTACCAGGTCATCTTCAATACAAAGACAATTTGATTTTCAGGTCAAGGTCAACGCAAGGACACTTTGACTTCCAGTCAATACAAGGACAATTTGGACTTTCAGGTCAATGTCAACACAAGGACAGTTTGACAACCAGGTCCATGTCAACATAAGGACAGTACAACTTCTTGGTCAATGTCAACACAAGGAAAATTTGACATCTAGGTCAATGTCAACCAAGGACAGCTTGACATTGAGGTCAATGTCAATACAAGGACAATTGGACTTTCAGGTCAATGTCAACACAAGGACAGTTTGACAACCAGGTCAATGTCAACACAAGGACAGTTTGACAAACAGGTCAATGTCAACACAAGGAAAATTTGACTTCCAGGTCAATGTCAACCAGGGACAGCTTGACATTGAGGTCAATGTCAATACAAGGACAATTGGGCTTATAGGTCAATGTCAACACAAGGACAGTTGGACTACCAATAATGAGACAAACACCAGCAGTCAAAATACAGGATGTGTTGACAGATTATGTAAATATCATTCCCTGCCAATGTTTATGACACACAAAGTACACTGAAAACAATCTTAAAAAATATGTCCTGTATATATATAAATATGGCATGTGTGAATTATACCTCGTCTGATAAAACCTCTTTTTCCTCTCCATTCACTGATTTTGTCTGTGATTTCATGGTCTTCTTTAACTCATTTAATTTTGAATTTTCCTGGAAAACAAACTTGGGTTTATACTTTGTCAACATTTGACCTTTAAAAATAAGTAATTTTCAAAACAAACAATCTAAATAAAAGAAATAAAAAATAACATAAAACACCCAAATTTAATGCAACTTAAATAAAAAAATTCTATAAACAAACAGATGCTGGCAACATGTAAAGCAATTAAGTAAATCCAAACCCAAAGAATTCAGAAGCTACAGAAGCTACAACACTTCATCCAGACAAACCTTCCTCAACTGTTCCACCAATTGTTGTCGACTTTTTTCTAGATTTTCTATATCTTTCCTCACACCTGACAACATTTCATGTTGCTGTGTGTCAATCTGTTGTAAACGATTCTATAAAAAAATTAAAATATATGATGTATTCAAATGAAAGAGAAGAAATTCTATTACTTCATCTAGTTATCTCCCTTTATATGCTTATTTTGATGCCCTGTATAAAGTACAGAAAAAGACCCCAGAAAATAATCTAAATATTTCCACAAAATTAATTTAGTTATATGGATGACATGTATGATCACACTGTCTGGCAATCAGAGGATACCCAGAATCTTTTATGTGGAGACTGGAATGATTACTGATTACTGCTGAATTAAACCCATGTAATATTTTCCATTATAAGAAGTTTAACTAAAATAATTTTTTACTATTATATCAGAAAACAACCTCTCTTGACTTGTATCTCTCCAGTAACTAACCTCTCTAGACTTGTATCTCTCCAGTAACTAACCTCTCTAGACTTGTATCTCTCCTGTAACTAACTTCTCTTGACTTGTATCTATCCAGTAACTAACCTGTCTAGACTTGTATCTCTCCAGTAACTAACCTCTTTAGACTTGTATCTCTCCAGTAACTAACCTCTCTAGACATCTCTCCAGTAACTAACCTCTCTAGACTTGTATCTCCCCAGTAACTAACCTCTCTAGACTTGTATCTCTCCAGTAACTAACCTCTCTTGACTTGTATCTCTCCAGTAACTAACCTCTCTAGACATCTCTCCAGTAACTAACCTCTCTAGACATCTATCCAGTAACTAACCTCTCTAGACTTGTATCTCTCCAGTAACTAACCTCTCTAGACTTGTATCTCTCCAGTAACTAACCTCTCTAGACTTGTATCTCTCCAGTAACTAACCTCTCTAGACTTGTATCTCTCCAGTAACTAACCTTTCTAGACTTGTATCTCTCCAGTAACTAACCTCTCTAGACATCTCTCTAGTAACTAACCTCTCTAGACTTGTATCTCTCTAGTAACTAACCTCTCTAGACTTGTATCTCTCCAGTAACTAACCTCTCTAGACTTGTATCTCTCCAGTAACTAACCTCTCTAGACTTGTATCTCTCCAGAAACTAACCTCTCTAGACTTGTATCTCTCCAGTAACTAACCTCTCTAGACTTGTATCTCTCCAGTAACTAACCTCTCTAGACTTGTATCTCTCCAGTAACTAACCTTTCTAGACATGTATCTCTCCAGTAACTAACCTCTTTAGACTTGTATCTCTCCATTAACTAAACTCTCTAGACTTGTATCTCTCCAGTAACTAACCTCTCTAGACTTGTATCTCCCCAGTAACTAACCTCTCTTGACTTGTATCTCTCCAGTAACTAACCTCTCTAGACTTGTATCTCTCCAGTAACTAACCTCTCTTGACTTGTATCTATCCAGTAACTAACCTCTCTAGACTTGTATCTCTCCAGTAACTAGCCTCTCTTGACTTGTATCTATCCAGTAACTAACCTCTCTAGACTTGTATCTCTCCAGTAACTAGCCTCTCTAGACTTGTATCTTTCCAGTAACTAACCTCTCTAGACTTGTATCTCTCCAGTAACTAGCCTCTCTAGACTTGTATCTCTCCAGTAACTAACCTCTCTAGACTTGTTTCTCTCCAGTAACTAACCTCTCTAGACATCTCTCCAGTAACTAACCTCTCTTGACTTGTATCTCTCCAGTAACTAACCTCTCTAGACTTGTATCTCTCCAGTAACTAACCTCTCTAGACTTGTATCTCTCCAGTAACTGACCTCTCTTGACTTGTATCTCTCCAGTATCTAACCTCTCTAGACTTGTATCTCTCCATTAACTAACCTCTCAAGACTTGTATCTCTCCAGTAACTAACCTCTTTAGACTTGTATCTCTCCAGTAACTAACCTCTCTAGACTTGTATCTCTCCAGAAACTAACCTCTCTAGACTTGTATCTCCCCAGTAACTAACCTCTCTAGACTTGTATCTCTCCAGTAACTAACCTCTCTTGACTTGTATCTATCCAGTAACTGACCTCTCTAGACTTGTATCTCTCTAGTAACTAACCTCTCTAGACTTGTATCTCTCCAGTAACTAACCTCTCTAGACTTGTATCTCTCCAGTAACTAACCTCTCTAGACTTGTATCTCTCCAGTAACTAACCTCTCTAGACTTGTATCTCTCCAGTAACTAACCTCTCTAGACTTGTATCTCTCCAGTAACTAACCTCTCTACACTTGTATCTCTCCAGTAACTAACCTCTCTAGACTTGTATCTCTCCAGTAACTAACCTCTCTAGACTTGTATCTTTCCAGTAACTAACCTCTCTAGACTTGTATCTCTCCAGTAACTAACCTCTCTAGACTTGTATCTCCCCAGTAACTAACCTCTCTAGACTTGTATCTCTCCAGTATCCTAACCTCTCTAGACTTGTATCTCTCCAGTAACTTACCTCTCTAGACTTGTCTCTCTCCAGTAACTTACCTCTCTAGACTTGTCTCTCTCCAGTAACTAACCTCTCTAGACTTGTCTCTCTCCAGTAACTAACTTCTCTAGACTTGTATCTCTCCAGTAACTAACCTCTCTAGACTTGTATCTCTCCAGTTACAAACCTCTCTAGACTTGTATCTCTCCAGTAACTAACCTCTCTAGACTTGTATCTCCCAGTAACTAACCTCTCTAGACTTGTATCTCTCCAGTAACTAACCTCTCTAGACTTGTATCTCTCCAGTAACTAACCTCTCTACACTTGTCTCTCTCCAGTAACTAACCTCTCTAGACTTGTATCTCTCTAGTAACTAACCTCTCTAGACTTGTATCTCTCCAGTAACTAACCTCTCTAGACTTGTATCTCTCCAGTTACAAACCTCTCTAGACTTGTATCTCTCCAGTAACTAACCTCTCTAGACTTGTATCTCTCCAGTAACTAACCTCTCTAGACTTGTATCTCTCCAGTAACTAACCTCTCTAGACTTGTATCTCTCCGGTAACTAACCTCTCTACACTTGTATCTCTCCAGTAACTTACCTCTCTAGACTTGTATCTCTCCAGTAACTAACCTCTCTAGACTTGTATCTCTCCAGTAACTAACCTCTCTACACTTGTATCTCTCCAGTAACTAACCTCTCTAGACTTGTATCTCTCCAGTAACTGACCTCTCTAGACTTGCATCTCTCTAGTAACTAACCTCTCTAGACTTGTATCTCCCAGTAACTAACCTCTCTAGACTTGTATCTCCCCAGTAACTAACCTCTCTAGACTTGTATCTCTCCAGTAACTAACCTCTCTAGACTTGTATCTCTCCGGTAACTAACCTCTCTACACTTGTATCTCTCCAGTAACTAACCTCTCTAGACTTGTATCTCTCCAGTAACTAACCTCTCTAGACTTGTATCTCTCCAGTAACTAACCTCTCTAGACTTGTATCTCTCCAGTAACTAACCTCTCTAGACTTGTATCTCTCCAGTAACTAACCTCTCTAGACTTGTATCTCTCCAGTAACTAACCTCTCTAGACTTGTATCTCTCCAGTAATTTATTCTGGTCAGCCATTAATTTTCTCTGTAGTTTTTCCTTCTCCGCTTCATATTTAGCCTCTGACTGAAATATTATAAATTAGTTGTATTACATAATGATAGATGATTTGTTAATGAGTAGGGTTTTTTTTAAAGAAAACACTGTTAATGGTATGGTAGCACAGAGCAAACACATATGGCTGCCATAGGGAATCTTTGTATTTGATTTGCTGAAATTAAATACATCTCTTCTGACACTACAATGTCTTATGTATTGCTCAGCAGATAAATAAAATGTTTTTGTTTTGTAGAGGAAACCCATGCATTTAAAATACTTTCAAAGCAGATTTTTATATGTTTCAAAGGATCCATGACAAAACCTGACCACGATGGCTATTTAATGGTTTGGTTCAAATTAGGCCATTGGATTTGGAGGAAAAACTTAAAACCATAAAGGTTAACAGGTAGTGATGAAAAGTAGTTGCAATATTTTGGATTTATTTTGAGTTATCGGGGGACAGAGACTGACGATGATTTTTGTTTCAGTTATCGGGGACAGTGGCTGACAATGATTTTTTCAGTTATCGGGGGACAGAGGCTTACAATGATTTTTTTCAGTTATCGGGGGAAAGAGGCTGACAAAGATTTTTTTTCAGTTATTGGGGGACAGTGGCTGACAATGATTTTTTTCAGTTATTGGGGTACAGAGGCTGACAACTGACAATGATTTTTTTTAAGTTATCGGGGGACAGAGGCTGACAATGATTTTTTCAGTTATCGGGGGACAGTGGCTGACAATGATTTTTTTCAGTTATCGGGGGACAGAGGCTGACAATGATTTTTTTCAGTTATTGGGGGACAGTGGCTGACAAAGATTTTTTTCAGTTATTGTGGGACAGTGGCTGACAGATTTTTTTTAGTTATTAAGGGACAGTGGCTGACAAAGATTTTTTTCAGTTATTGGGGGACAGTGGCTGACAAAGATTTTTTTTCAGTTATCGGGGGACAGTGGCTGACAATGATTTTTTTTAGTTATTAAGGGACAGTGGCTGACAAGGATTTTTTCAGTTATTGGGGGAAGTGGCTGACAAGGATTTTTTCAGTTATTGGGTGACAGTGGCTGACAATGATTTTTTTCAGTTATAGGGGGGACAGAGATTGACAATGATTTTTTTCAGTTATCGGGGGACAGTGGCTGACAATGATTTTTTTTAGTTATTAAGGGACAGTGGCTGACAATGATTTTTTCAGTTATTGGGGGACAGTGGCTGAAAATGATTTTTTTTCAGTTATGGGGGGGACAGAGATTGACAATGATTTTTTTCAGTTATCGGGGGACAGAGATTGACAATGATTTTTTTCAGTTATCGGGGGACAGTGGCTGACAAAGATTTTTTTCAGTTATTGGGGGACAGTGTCTGACAAAGATTTTTTCAGTTATTAGTAACTAAAAATGATACTATTTGCAAGAATTCACCTCTAACTGTTTAAATTCCAAATCATCAAAATCTTTGCGTTTTTGTTCAATAACCTCTTGTTCCCTGTTGTACTGGTCCTTTATCTTTGCCTTTTCCTCTTCAATACAGTTATCTAACATTTGCTCAGTTTCAAAATGTTTCTTCTCCAGTTCAAACAACTCTTCCTGCTTTTTATCCATTATTTCTATTTCCTGCAGAAAACAATGCCAGATTATAAATACTGTCCAATGAATGAATACCTTACAGAACACTTATATACATTGGATTTTACAAGATTAATATGACAAACCATTGATTAGCTGGAGGTCAACATTAACTTCCAAGAACAACAAAACCTTTTGGTGCAATATAGGAACAACATACTGATATTTATTTTTTTCCTTTTTAATTAAAAAAAATGTGTGCATATCAAAAATTTGTTAGATTGTATTTCTACTCATAAGCAATACAAATACCAGTTCCGAGCAAAAAATTGTGATATTTTATATTTGATTGAAGGATTGCTTAACGACTTGTGTATATAAATATACCTGGACTAAATATAGGGAATAAAGCTATTTATAGACAACCACACTGATTCCAACAAGCGGGAATCCCCTTGTTCCATCTGGGAAGGGAGCAATGTTTGTTGAGCCACGTGAACAGTCACCAGTACACAGGATAGGTTTTATCAACGAATAATTCCAAGAAATTTATTAAACTATTCAATCCATGATACATGCTGTCTGATGACAAGATAAACATGTGGTGGGAACAGCTGATATGTACAAATACCAAAATATACAAGGCATGCTACAAACAAAAAACAATTCCTATACTAGAAATAACAATAAATCATGCACAATTTAACCATTGATTTTAAATTTTAATAATAATTTCAATGAAACTTTGGCATATAGTTTCATATATGTGTAATAAGAAAATCCTATAAATTTTTGGGGGATATCCATCGAATTTTAAGGTAACATTTTCCCCAAAAAATGTTAGAAATTTTTACAAAAAAAACCAACAAAACATTCCCGGACAATTACTCAATAATTGTACATTTGACTTGAATTAAACATTGTGATATTATTACATATCAGGTAGATAAGTAGCCTATTGATGCTGGAGGAATTCCATCAATGGTCAATGTCCCCAGTCCACAAAAAATGTAAGAAAATTTTCCAAAAACAGTTCTTCAAAATTTAAGTGGGGGTATCAGTGATCGCTAGATCAACAAATTTTATGATTTTTTGTTATTTGTTCCATGGAAACACATACTTTTTGATAATTTAATAGTAAGGTGTTGTTCAATTTCTTAGCCATCCAATTTTCAAATAAACACAGTACTTACCATAGCATATTGCTGCTTTTAACAGATATAGGACAAAAATGTAATGCAAATAAAAAATTATGATATAGGATCTGTAAATTTTGACAAAATGCCATGCAGATTAACATTGGTATGACTTGGAAAGGTTATTTATGGATAGACAAGGTTAGTTCTACTTGTCCATGCATATAACTGTAGATAGGTTCAACTGGCATGGTAGCACAATACATTTTATAAAACTAAAATTTTACATATGAACAATTTCAGTTACCATCAAACTGCTGTGACTTTTAGAAGCATCTGTTTGAAACTAATACTGAACTAGATAAAATGGTTGAGTCAGAGACTTTCGTTGAGCATATTTTAAAATATGATGACCATCTTGTTCAATTAGTTTTATCATTTGGAGAAGTTTCATTTTTGAGAAACATTATCTGGATAAAAACAGCTACAGGAGTAAATTAAAGAAACCTAATTTGTGTGCCCCATCCTCCCTTCCACCACTACACTGAGTGCAACAAGGCCAACAGGTAGGGGAGACAACCTGGTCACTACTTGTCCATGCACATAACAAACAGTGTGCAGACACAACATGTTTATACTGACCAGTAACAACATCTGTCAAAAATAAACATGGAAACTTCTACTAGAACATGTCATTTTTTAATTTTCAGATATCATAGACAGTGTTTAACAGCTTGTTTTTAGTGATTTTATTCTCAAATTCTCCCAAATTAAAAAGTAAATTTAGGCTGCGTATGCATTATCTACATTAAAATGTTCATAATAACACGATCGTTTGTATTAGCAACTAGAATGTAAGTGTTGGCTTAATCATGGTGACTTTATAAATAATGCTCTATCTCTGAACACTACAAAAAAAAAATACCCAGCTACTTCACACATATGGAATATGGTTTCCTAAATTTATAAATATCAATTTTTTAAAAGATAATAATATTTTTCTTTGATATAACCTACAATATGTAAATTTATGTTCATTCTGAAATCAAATCTTAAAATCTGTCATTTATATTCTAATTTTTGTGTTGATCCATTATATTAAAGTTTTCTTGAGGAGTTACCAACCGAAAGTTTATATCCTATCATTGGTCAATTCTTTATAACGTGTATATTGCACTTGTTTCATTTCTACTATATTTTGTTTGAGGTGTATTAATGAGGTGTACCTTTTCCCTCTCTTTTGCTGATTTTTCTATAAGCTCTGCTTGCTGAAGTTTCAGAGAGTTTATCCTATCCTGTTCCTGCTGTAATTCCTCCATCTCTGTGTTATGTTCACCCTCCAGTAAAGCTCTTTCCATTTCCAACTAGAATAGTTTAACATACAAAAATGATAACAAACCCTGAATACATAATACAGGTGTTATATATACTCATACTTTTTTGGACAAAGAGTCAGTTTCAGATAAACTACTGTTGTGCACTGGGCAAAAGGCAAAATAGGAAACCTGATTTTGCTTATCACAAACTTTTTTAATAGTTTCTTTTTTGTGCTTTGACAGCATCTTTTTTCATTAATTTTTTTGTATTTTGTCAGCATCTTTCTTCATTAGTTTTTTTTGTGTTTTGTCAGCATCCTCTTCATTAGTTTTTTTTTGTATTTTGTCAGCATGTTTCTTCATTAGTTTTTCAGAGTTCTTCCCATACTCATATCAATATATGATTTTGGTTATAACACATTTAGCTATTTGTCCCATTATGGGATCATATCATTTCGACTGTTACAAATTTATGTGTGCCACATACCTCTCTGATGGCCTCATTTTCCTGGGTTTCTATTTCTACAATCACGTACCTCTCTGATGGCCTCATTTTCTTGGGTTTCTATTTCTACAATCACCTACCTCTCTGATGGCCTAATTTTCCTGGGTTTCTATTTCTACAATCACATACCTCTCTGATGGCCTCATTTTCCTGGGTTTCTATTTCTACAATCATGTACCTCTCTGATGGCCTCATTTTCCTGGGTTTCTATTTCTACAATCACGTACCTCTCTGATGGCCTCATTTTCTTGGGTTTCTATTTCTACAATCACCTACCTCTCTGATGGCCTAATTTTCCTGGGTTTCTAATTCTACAATCACATACCTCTCTGATGGCCTCATTTTCCTGGGCTTCTATTTCTACAATCACGTACCTCTCTGATGGCCTCATTTTCCTGGGTTTCTATTTCTACAATCATGTACCTCTCTGATGGCCTCATTTTCCTGGGTTTCTATTTCTACAATCACATACCTCTCTGATGGCCTCATTTTCTTGGGTTTCTATTTCTACAATCACATACCTCTCTGATGGCCTCATTTTCCTGGGTTTCTATTTCTACAATCACATACCTCTCTGATGGCCTCATTTTCCTGGGTTTCTATTTCTACAATCATGTACCTCTCTGATGGCCTCATTTTCCTGGGTTTCTATTTTTACAATCACATACCTCTCTGATGGTCTCATTTTCCTGGGTTTCTATTTCTACAATCACATACCTCTCTGATGGCCTCATTTTCCTGGGTTTCTATTTTTACAATCACATACCTCTCTGATGGCCTCATTTTCCTGGGTTTCCATTTCTACAATCACGTACCTCTCTGATGGCCTCATTTTCCTGGGTTTCTATTTCTACAATCACCTACCTCTCTGATGGCCTCATTTTCCTGGGTTTCTATTTCTACAATCACATACCTCTCTGATGGCCTCATTTTCCTGGGTTTCTATTTCTACAATCATGTACCTCTCTGGTGGCCTCATTTTCCTGGGTTTCTATTTCTACAATCACATACCTCTCTGATGGCCTCATTTTCCTGGGTTTCTATTTCTACAATCACATACCTCTGATGGCCTCATTTTCCTGGGTTTCTATTTCTACAATCACATACCTCTCTGATGGTCTCATTTTCCTGGGTTTCTATTTCTACAATCAAATACCTCTCTGATGGCCTCATTTTCCTGGGTTTCTATTTCTACAATCACATACCTCTCTGATGGCCTCATTTTCCTGGGTTTCTATTTCTACAATCACATACCTCTCTGATGGCCTCATTTTCCTGGGTTTCTATTTCTTCAATCACGTACCTCTCTGATGGCCTCATTTTCTTGGGTTTCTATTTCTACAATCACATACCTCTCTGATGGCCTCAGTTTCCTGGGTTTCTATTTCTACAATCACGTACCTCTCTGATGGCCTCATTTTCCTGGGTTTCTATTTCTACAATCTGTTGTTTCAGCACAGCTATGTTTTTCACCAGTTCGGCCTTCGTCTTTTTCAGTTTATCTAATTGTTGTACAGAACTTGAATCCTATAAAACAAAGCAACACCATTTAATAGGTTTTTCTAGTCCCCAGATGTAAATGACATCAATCAACCCCCCCCCCCCCCCCAAATGAATGCTTTTTTACCATATTTGTACTTATTTTAAGGACGTTTTTGTTTAAGTGACATTTCATTCCAGAACAGTTCCATATATACCTAACCCATCTGATGTTTTCAGCTTCAAATGTTTATCAGATATAATAGGTCCTTCATTAATAAATCTAATTACAAATATTATTAAAAACTTAGAATAAAATTGCAAAGGATAATTACTTTATATTCACAAAAATACACATAGAAAAAAAATCATAATATCAGGTGAACCTGCCCAAGAAATAATGGAGACCAATTTAAAAAATCCTGAGCTAGACTATTGAGTTAACAACTTTTCTTTATGGCCACCTAATAGAAAATCACGCACTAACTCTTCTGCTCTATAAATCTGCCGAGACCATGACAGACGAAGTACAAAAATGTTTGGGATAGTGTTATCTGTATGATAAAGAGGTTAAACCATATAGGCCTTATTTGTGTTCCTATCTTGTGAGATGTCTACAAATTAGATTAAATACAATATAAATCATGTTAATTAACAATGTACTGATTGCTTAAATAAAGTGGATAAACATTTCATGGTATGTTGGGAGAGTATTGGTGCTGGAAAACAATTATGACCACAAATTAAAGTTTAGTTTTGATAGAAAACCCTCTCTGGCAACAAAGCCTGGTCCTTAAATACAAGTGGTCTGTCAGGAGAGGTTCAGTGACAGGTGTTAGGAGAGGTTCAATGACAGGTATTTTATGTGGTCTGTCAGGAGAGGTTCAATGACAGGTATTTTATGTGGTCTGTCAGGAGAGGTTCAATGACAAGTATTTTATGTGGTCTGTCTGGAGAGGTCCAATGACAGGTATTTTAATGTGGTCTGTGAGGAGAGGTTCAATGACAGGTATTTTATGTGGTCTGTCAGGAGAAGTTCAATGACAGGTATTTTATGTGGTCTGTCAGGAGAAGTTCAATGACAGGTATTTTATGTGGTCTGTGAGGAGAGGTCCAATGACAGGTATTTTATGTGGTCTGTGAGGAGAAGTTCAATGACAGGTATTTTATGTGGTCTGTCAGGAAAAGTTCAATGACAGGTATTTTATGTGGTCTGTCAGGAGAAGTTCAATGACAGGTATTTTATGTGGTCTGTCAGGAGAAGTTCAATGACAGGTATTTTATGTGGTCTGTCAGGAGAGGTTCAATGACAGGTATTTTATGTGGTATGTCTGGAGAGGTCCAATGACATGTATTTTATGTGGTCTGTCAGGAGAGTTCCAATGACAGGTATTTTATGTGGTCTGTCTGGAGAGTTCTAATGACAGGTATTGTATGTGGTCTGTCAGGAGAGGTTCAATGAAAGGTATTTTATGTGGCCTGTCAGGAGAGTTCTAATGACAGGTATTTTATGTGGTCTGTCAGGAGAGGTTCAATGACAGGTATTTTATGTGGTCTGTCAGGAGAGGTTCAATGACAGGTATTTTATGTGGTCTGTCAGGAGAAGTTCAATGACAGGTATTTTATGTGGTCTGTCAGGAGAAGTTCAATGACAGGTATTTTATGTGGTCTGTCAGGAGAGGTCCAATGACAAGTATTTTATGTGGTCTGTCTGGAGAGGTCCAATGACAGGTATTTTATGTGGTCTGTAAAGAGAGGTTCAATGACAGGTATTTTATGTGGCCTGTCAGCAGAGGTTCAATGACAGGTATTTTATGTGGTCTGTCAGGAGAGGTTCAATGACAGGTATTTTATGTGGTCTGTCAGGAGAGTTCCAATAACAGGTATTTTATGTGGTCTGTCTGGAGAGGTCTAATGACAGGTATTTTATGTGGTCTGTCAGGAGAGGTCCAATGACAGGTATTTTATGTGGTCTGTAAGGAGAGATTCAATGAAAGGTATTTTATGTGGTCTGTCTGGAGAGGTCCAATGACAGGTATTTTATGTGGTCTATCAGAAGAGGTTCAATGACAGGTATTTTATGTGGTCTGTCAGTAGAAGTTCAATGACAGGGATTTTATGTGGTCTGTCAGGATAGGTCCAATGACAGGCATTTTATGTGGTCTGTCAGGAGAGGTCCAATGACAGGTATTTTATGTGGTCTGTCTGGAGAGGTCCGATGACAGGTATTTTATGTGGTCTATCAGAAGAGGTTCAATGACATGTATTTTATGTGGTCTGTCAGAAGAGGTTCAATGACAGGTATTTTATGTGGTCTGTGAGGAGAGGTCCAATGACAGGCATTTTATGTGGTCTGTCAGGAGAGGTTCAATTACAGATATTTTATGTGGCCTGTCACGAGAGGTCCAATGACAGGTATTTTATGTGGTCTGTGAGGAGAAGTTCAATGACAGGTATTTTATGTGGTCTGTGAGGAGAAGTTCAATGACAGGTATTTTATGTGGTCTGTCAGGAGAAGTTCAATGACAGGTATTTTATGTGGTCTGTGAGGAGAGGTTCAATGACAGGTATTTTATGTGGTCTGTGAGGAGAAGTTCAATGACAGTTATTTTATGTGGTCTGTCAGTAGAGGTTCAATGACAGGTATTTTATGTGGTCTGTGAGGAGAGGTCCAATGACAGGCATTTTATGTGGTCTGTCAGGAGAGGTTCAATTACAGATATTTTATGTGGCCTGTCACGAGAGGTCCAATGACAGGTATTTTATGTGGTCTGTCAGTAGAGGTTCAATGACAGGTATTTTATGTGGTCTGTCAGGAGAGGTTCAATGACAGGTATTTGATGTGGTCTGTCAGGAGAGTTCTAATGACAGGCATTTTATGTGGTCTGTGAGGAGAGATTCAATGAAAGGTATTTTATGTGGTCTGTCAGGAGAAGTTCAATGACAGGTATTTTATGTGGTCTGTCAGGAGAAGTTCAATGACAGGTATTTTATGTGGTCTGTCAGGAGAGGTTCAATGACAGGTATTTTATGTGGTCTGTCATGAGAGATTCTAATGACAGGTATTTTATGTGGTCTGTCAGTAGAGGTTCAATGACAGGTATTTATGTGGTCTGTCTGGAGAGGTCCAATGACAGGTATTTTATGTGGTCTGTCAGGAGAGTTCTAATGACAGGTATTTTATGTGGTCTGTCAGGAGAGGTTCAATGACAGGTATTTTATGTGGTCTGTCAGAAGAGGTTCAACGACAGGTATTTTATGTGGTCTGTCAGGAGAGATTCAATGAAAGGTATTTTATGTGGTCTGTCAGGAGAGTTCTAATGACAGGTATTTTATGTGGTCTGTCAGGAGAGGTTCAATGACAGGTATTTTATGTGGTCTGTCTGGAGAGGTCCAACGACAGGTATTTTATGTGGTCTGTCAGGAGAGGTTCAACGACAGGTATTTTATGTGGTCTGTCAGGAAAGGTTCAATGACAGGTATTTTATGTGGTCTGTAAGGAGAGGTTCAATGACAGGTATTTTATGTAATCTGTCAGGAGAGGTTCAATGACAGGTATTTTATGTGGCCTGTCACGAGAGGTTCAACGACAGGTATTTTATGTGGTCTGTCAGAAGAGGTTCAACGACAGGGATTTTATGTTGTCTGTAAAGAGAGGTTCAATGACAGGTATTTTATGTGGTCTGTGAGGAGAGGTCCAATGACAGGTATTTTATGTGGTCTGTCAGGAGAAGTTCAATGACAGGTATTTTATGTGGTCTGTCAGGAGAGGTTCAATGACAGGGATTTTATGTGGTCTGTCAGGAGAGGTTCAATGACAGGAATTTTATGTGGTCTGTAAAGAGAGGTTCAACGACAGGTATTTTATGTGGTCTGTGAGGAGAAGTTCAATGACAGGTATTTTATGTGGTCTGTCAGGAGAGGTTCAATTACAGATATTTTATGTGGCCTGTCACGAGAGGTCCAATGCAGTATTTATGGCCCTGTGTCATAAAACATCTCATTTTAGGATATCCTCAACTAAAATATTTATCATTCAGACTCTACAAAATTTAAAATTTAATGAATATCTTACCAATTTAAAGATAATCTCAATTTGAGAAGTTTTATGAAGCTCTGAGGTCAGAATACTGACACAGTCCACTGTGCTGACCATGGTCAGTATAATGACACAGTCCACTGTGCTGACCAAGGTCAGTATAATGACACAGTCCACTGTGCTGACCATGGTCAGTATAATGACACAGTCCACTGTGCTGACCAACTGTGCTGACCAAGGTCAGTATAATGACACAGTCCACTGTGCTGACCATGGTCAGTATAATGACACAGTCCACTGTGCTGACCATGGTCAGTATAATGACACAGTCCACTGTGCTGACCATGGTCAGTATAATGACACAGTCCACTGTGCTGACCATGGTCAGTATAATGACACAGTCCACTGTGCTGACCATGGTCAGTATAATGACACAGTCCACTGTGCTGACCATGGTCAGTATAATGGCACAGTCCACTGTGCTGACCATGGTCAGTATAATGGCACAGTCCACTGTGCTGACCATGGTCAGTATAATGGCACAGTCCACTGTGCTGACCATGGTCAGTATAATGACACAGTCCACTGTGCTGACCATGGTCAGTATAATGGCACAGTCCACTGTGCTGACCATCTATATGTACAGTTCCGTTATTGTCAAAATATTACATATATACCTGTTAGCTGAATGGTGGAAGTTTTATATAAGATTTATACCAAGAGACCATTTATTGCCCACTACGGTTTATCTTGCATGTTTACAAACACATACTAAGTTGAATCTGTAATATTTCACTTTTTGTACGCGAGTTTATTTAAGAATACTTATATACACAAAAACAATGTTAAAATCTATACATACCATAATGTGAATGTTAAGAATTCATAAGAAATTATCCTTTCCAATAAGTCCATATAAGATAAATAAAAATTTGATAATATTCATAAGACGATTTTGTACAGGTAAAAACACACAGGTAAAAATTTTGTTGACGGATCAACGCTGTCCTTAAAACATAAATATCTACTTCAAACAAGTTAACTGACAATTATGAACAAGGATGACCCGATGCATTTAAAATCATATCATTTAAACGAGAGATCAAGGTTTTTATATGACTCTACTACAAAGACTTATGTGTTAGTATCCGCTTATCTCTCAGTCTTTGTAATAATACAATACATGGATATACTTTGAAGTTGAGTGGTTCCAAGTTTTAGGAAATCACTATTATGTCATAAAGACCCACAAAAAACATCAAAGAATCACTCCTTATTTCTATTTAACAGGTAAAAATACCGAAATATTATACACACATTCAGAATAAAGGTCAAAGGGAAATCTTTAAACTGGAAAGTAAATTTAAACAAATAGACATTTAAAAAATATTTGTTAAAAGACGGAGATAGTTTTAAGGTGTCCTCGACCCTTCATAAAAGGAAGTAACTTCCTACTGATATAAGTGTTACTAACATTTTAAGTATTTTACAAACTTTAACAAATATTTTAAGTGAAATGTAAACCTTATATGACTTTTTAGACATGTTTAAAAACTCTATAAACTTACCAATCCCTGATAAATCCCAATGAAGACCCACACTACAAACAGTAACTTTCAAATAATTTCACTAGAAGTCTGTCATATATTTACAAGTTCCGTGCTAAATACCAATGAAGACCATTGAATTCTGCCCCCCCACCACCAGCCCCATATTACACTCAGTACAATGCAATAACATTGAGTATTGCCCCCACCACCAGCCCCATATTACACTCAGTACAATGCAATAACATTGAGTATTGCCCCCACCACCATCCCCATATTACACTCTATACAATGCAATAACATTGAGTATTGCCCCCTCCATCATCCTAATATTACACCCAGAATGAGTATTGTCTTTCCCCCTTCTCCATATTACACTCATAACAATACCCTAACTTTGAGTATAGGCCCTTTTGTCTGCATATTACACTCAGTAAAATACCATGACATTGGGTATTACCATTTCCCTCTCTCTATATTACACACAGTTTTTTCATATTTAACTTTATGTCCAAGAGAAGCCTGTACAATGCAATAACACTGAGTATTGTCCCCTATTTCCATATTACATACAGTACAATACCATAACATTGAATATTGTCTCCCCTATTTCCATATTACATATGGCCATAACATTGAGTATTATTCCTCCTTCACCATATTACACTCACTACCTGCCATAACGTTGAATATTACCCCCCCCCCCCCCCATTTCCTATATTACAATCAGTAGAATGCTATGATATTGAGTATTGTCTCCCCTCCCCAATATTACATATAGTACAATGTCATTACATTGAGTATTATCCCTCCTTCCCATAATACACTCAGAACAATGCCATAGCATTGAGTATTGTGTCCCCTCCCCAATATTTCATATAATACAATGCCATAACATGTTTCCCCCATTCACATATTACACTCAGTTTAATGACATAACATTGCATATTGTCTCCCCTCCCCCAAATTTCACTCAGTACAATGCATAACATTGAGTATTGTCCCTCCTTCTCAATATTACACTCATTACAATATCATAACATTGAGTATTGTCCCTCCTTCCCAATATTACACTCATTACAATATCATAACATTGAGTATTGTCCCTCCTTTCCAATATTACACTCATTACAATATCATAACATTGAGTATTGCCCCCTTACCTGATGCAAGCCATTGCTGATACTGTCAGACTTTATACGCTCTCTACTTTTTGACAATGGGGAGTCATCATTCACTGGAGTTAGTCTGTCATCAGATTTTCTACTTCCTGTTGATCCAGCAGATAGTCTGGACCTGGACTGGTCTATCTCCATGTGATTTAAATCGGTTCCCTGGTAACCAGTGTTAGTATTCCTACGCTGAACATTTTCATAAATTCCATTGCTCCGATTGGCCATAAAGTAATCATTTCCATTTTTGCTGTGATCAATAATATCACATGATCTTAATTCTAATTTATCATTGTATGGTACACCATTTAAAGCCGAACTGAAATAATCCACCGAACTTGATACATTATGGTTTGGTTCAGAGGACTGAATGATATCTTTAGATTTGTCATCTGCCTTGAAATGACGACGAGTAACCTGAGGACTTTTACTTCCCATGCGGGGTGATAAACGGGGGCTCCCAAGTGGAGAATAAGAACCCCCAAGAGAGCCTTCTTTGTTTCGGTTATTTTCTGGTCGACGTTTTATGGTACCAGTATCTTCAGAATTAGTTCCACTTGTTGTGGATTCCTCTTCGGAATTAGATGAATTTGAACTACAACGCCGCATCTGAAATCCATGTATGACATCTTTGTGAGGATTGTTTGGTGATGCCAACATTGTAAGTGAACCATTTGTTTTTATTTTCGTCATGGACCCTCTGTATTCAGATTTCTCCTTCCTATCAAGGGAATGGACTTCCTTAGTAAAGTCCAGAAAACTTGGTAACTGATTTGGTCTCTGTGATATTTTATATACACTTTCATCCAATCTTGTTGGATGGTTTTGTTCTGAGGAATTCTTAACACTATAACTGTTTACATTGTAAGAATCCAGTTTAGGTTTTGAAAATCCTGAATCAAAACTATTTATATCCTGAGAGTAATTTCCCCTGTTTTGTTGTGACAGACCTCCATTGTAGTCCATTTTTGAAGGTTTCTCACTGTTAAATGATAGATTATTCGTGACATCAACATTGTCATTTTCGTAGTCTGGAGGGGACAGTCTTTTAGTTGGACTTTCTTTTCCAGTCCTTTGTTTATTATTTATCAAGAAATCTACTTTATTGTTAGAATTTAGAACACTAGCGGAAGGAGACGAAAAGTTGTGATTTACCACAGCAGTGGTGGTATTAGATGTAACCTGGTATGTTGATGTGTTTGGGTGCACCTGACTTGTCACTGGATGTGTGAACATAATAGGGTGCACTTGATTTGTCAACTGTTTTGACAATGTCACTGGAATACTATGATTAATTAGATCTGTTTCAAAAGCTTTGTTGTTAATCACTGGCTTAGGAGAAATTGGTGGAGGACTGCCTCTAGGAGGAGCTACAGGGGGATTTGTGCATGGGCTGTAAGGTTCATGAAGAGCACCTTTAGAGAGAATTACAGGAGCACTTTGGTATGGGATATAAGGTTCATTAGGAGTACCTCTTGATGGTGTTACTGCAGCACTTGGGCTGTAAGATTCATGAGTACCTTTAGAGGGGACTCCTGCTGAACCAGTGTACGAGCTATATGGTCCATTCATCATTTGAGAAGATGGTTTGACATTTTCCACATTTTTAAAATATGATGACTTTGGTTCAGGTTCAGAAGAAATGTGTTTATCAGCAGACTTGACCTCCTGATTTGGTCCCACAGCAGGTGTTTGTTTAACAGATTCAGACTTTTGAGGAGTTTCTAGAAATTTCTGCATAGACCAAGCTGTAGTCTTCAGTTTTGGATTTTCCTGGACTACTCTCTCCTCTTCTATTTGTTTTTCATATTCAGCACACATATTTAATATTTCCTCCAATCTCTGTTTTTCTATTTTCTCTTGTTCTTGCTCTTTCTTTCTCTCTGCTACTATTTCTCTATGTTTTAATGTCAGATCTTGTTGACTAGCTGTCAACTCATTAAAATCAAAATCCATTCCATCAAACGTATTCCTGTTACTTACATTATCTATATATAACAGGTCTCCGTTCATTATACTCTCTGCCAAAAGTTCCGCATTAGTTGCCATCCGCACTTTAGAAGTAGCAGATTCAGTCAAACCTTTCTTCTCTTTACTAGTTGTCATGGCAATACTATTTTGAGGAGATTTGGATTTTGGGGAGTTTCCGGCACTACCATTTGGAGATTTTTCTATAGTTTTTACACTTGAAACAGAACTACTAGATTTTGAGGAGTCTGAGTTCCATGACAACGTGGCAGGACTATTGTTGCTGACACTTGTTGAAGTGGTACTGTCTGTACTTGGCACATGCTCAGTTGTAACGGTTGAAGTGGTACTACCTGTACTTGGCACACGCTCAGTTGTAACGACTGATTTTCCACACAAAATACTAGCAGGGACTCTTGTTGTAACAGTTTCTCGTGTGAACACCTTTTCCCCCGCATGTGATGATATATTATTATGTCTCCTGTTTAAACTGTTCCCTGATGATGCCTGGTGTGGTGACTCAGGAGGCATAACTCTAATTGGAGATTTAACTGTTGGAGAAGTTTTATTGTGTGAAATAAGTTCAAATCTTGAAACTTTGTTCAGGAATTCAGTGTCATCCGTATTATCTGACTCTGATGATTTAGGCGATTTTACTTTTGGCACATTTTCATAAAACGAATGTTTTGGTGATTTTTCAGCATACGACTGTTTCGGAGACTTGTCTGAATATGAATTCTTTGGAGAATTTTCAGAAAATGAATTATTTGGTGATCTCTCATTAAATGTCTGGTTCTTGTTAAAAAATGAATGTTTTGGAGATGAGTTGTTAGGTGAATATCCCAGTTTCTGTTTGTCTGACCCAGAAGAAGAACGTCTCTGTACAGTGGCTGCAGCATCAGAAATGACCTTCATGTACTCAGGATTAACATCCAGTTCTGAAAAATAAAAATAATAATAATTCTAAATATTTTATTCTTTAGAGATAAATGAGACCAAATTATTCTCATTAGACTTTGAGAATAAATTGTTAATTGTTACTATATATAATAATAAGAAAAAACATGACACAGTTAGTGTTAAAAACAATCTAAGTCTAAAAGGGTTGTCTTTCTTCAAGACAAAAATCAAAATCTTGTAATGTACATGAACTTATTATATTGCACATTATAGTTTACATGAACATATTAATTTTTGTTTGTTTGAATGTTGTTTAATGCCACTTTCAGCAATTTTTCAGCCATATCATGGCATCCAGATTTTATTGGAGGAGGGAGCGGCCAGAAGTTATAAATGTTTCTTTATAACAATGTCACTACTTTGATTAGAGATTAAGAGGGTTTTGATTTCTATAAATATACATTTATATTCATTCTTATTCTTCCTCAAATTTTTAATAAACAAGATCAGTACATACAGTACAAAAGTAAAAGGTTTTAAAATAATTTGAGTTATCTCTCTTAGGTCAATGATAATCTAGTTTTTAAGAAATTTGCACCACTGACCAAGTTACACATTTTACAATTATAATATAAAGTTTCATATTTATGCGAACTTTTGACTTACTTATAATACCCATCAGTTTCATATTATGCTATTTTTGACCTACTTGTAATACCCATCAGCTAAGGTAACTTTTTACCTCAACAAAACCAGTTTAAATTGATTTTTAACTCATTTGACAAAACGACAACATAACAGTTTACCTGTGATATAGATCTAATTTTAATGACTATGTATGTTTTTGACACCTTTACCATTCACATTGTAATACTTGTCAAACAGATTTATAAGTTGACAGGAGATTTAAAACGTTTACATGACCTATTCACAATGTCATTATCATATAGTTATTAATACTGGGGTTGTCATACAGTTCTGGTAAAAATCAATGTTATTAATGAAGTTATAATTCCAGGTACTCCAATACTCTGTCAAACATTCAGGAAACTTAGATGTAGTCAGGAATTTCTATATTGATATAGTGATGTTTCTGATTCCACTTATAGGAGATTGTCTTAAGCCTAATAAAAATACTTGTAGGTAAAATATACAAAGAAAATAAGTAAAAAGGATCATAAATGGGACAAATGTTCACAGCACAATGATTTTTACAAATTAAATAATTTCTAGAAACTGTAAAATTTAGAATGATATTAAGTGTTCAAAAGTCGTTAAGTTTAAAGGTGGTATAGAATCAGATTTAATCTATAATGTGTATTTATTTTGTCTTATCATACTTTTAACAATAAAAATCACTATTACTTCTTTGTATCAGGTAAATATTGATACCAGGAATATCAGTATACATAATATTATGTGAAAAAATGCAAAAAATTAATGCTAAGTTTTAAAAAGTCACTCATATCTGATGCTAATTGTCTTAAGGGTAATTTTATGACAATGTGTGGTTTTATTAAAAGTACATTGTAGATCAGATTGGTTTCTATTCAAACAAGCATTTTGCATTTATAAGAAATATTCAGTTTTATTGAATTATACAAAATATTCATAACTTTAATTGGTCTTTAATTATGCATTATTATTAAAGTTGATCAAAATTGATCAAAAGCTTTCCACTAATCCACTTGTATGGATCACAGCTGATGGCAATGTTAACAATAAATAGATCAGGATTAATACAGTTAAAATCTGTCCACTAATCCACCTGTATGGATCACAGCTGGTGTTAACAATAGATAAATCAGGATTAATACAGTTAAAAGCTGTCTACTAATCCACCTATATGGATCACAGCTGATGGCAATGTTAACAATAGATAGATCAGGATTAATACAGTTAAAATCTGTCCACTAATCCACCTGTATGGATCACAGCTGATGACAATGTTAACAATAGATAGATCAGGATTAATACAGTTAAAATCTGTCCACTAATCCACCTGTATGGATCACAGCTGGTGTTAACAATAGATAAATCAGGATTAATACAATTAAAATCTGTCCACTAATCCACCTGTATGGATCACAGCTGATGACAATGTTAACAATAGATAGATCAGGATTAATACAGTTAAAATCTGTCCACTAATCCACCTGTATGGATCACAGCTGATGACAATGTTAACAATAGATAGATCAGGATAAATACAGTTAAAATCTGTCCACTAATCCACCTGTATGGATCACAGCTGATGACAATGTTAACAATAGATAGATCAGGATAAATACAGTTAAAATCTGTCCACTAATCCACCTGTATGGATCACAGCTGATGACAATGTTAACAATAGATAGATCAGGATTAATACAGTTAAAATCTGTCCACTAATCCACCTGTATGGATCACAGCTGATGACAATGTTAACAATAGATAGATCAGGATTAATACAGTTAAAATCTGTCCACTAATCCACCTGTATGGATCACAGCTGATGACAATGTTAACAATAGATAGATCATGATTAATACAGTTAAAAGCTGTCCACTAATCCACCTGTATGATCAAAGCTGATGTAAACAAAAGATATGATTAATACCAAATTTAACATATTTAAAAACTTCACATACACTTAAATCTGACTGAAGAAAATAACACATTTGTATCTAAATGAAGCATGATGGTTTACAATAAATGATCAACAGCAGAATAAATGAGCGATTTATCAGCTGCTTCATCACTTCATTATTAGAAGCTGGTGAACCAGGTCCTGGTACCAATATACTTAAGTCTGAAATTATACTCAATTATGATAACAAAAAGCAACTTAATGTTTTAATTACCTGAAACTGATTTAAAAAAAAATTCAACTGAGATATATTGTATGACAATCCCTGTGGAGCCCCTTAGGTCAGAATTTATGAGTTTTTGATTGGGTGATGGATGACCATTAACAAACAATCTATTTGTAATAAACTGCACATGTCAATCATCTAGTAGTCCATATAATAATATGTCTATAAGCTATAATCTACCATGGTTCTACTGTTTTGGTTTACTTTACTTTGGTGCCTGGGGTTTATAGGGATCACATTTCTGATTAAAAATTCCAAGCAGCAGGAACAAAGACATGGGGATTTCCTGTTTATATTAAATGGAGTTAATGAAAATAAATAAATAAATAAATAAAATAAATAAAATAAATAAATAAATAAATAAATAAATAAATAAATAAATAAATAAATAAATAAATAAATAAATAAATAAATAAATAAATAAATAAATAAATAAATAAATAAATAAATAAATAAATAAATAAATAAATAAATAAATAAATAAAGTCAACCTGTCATACTGGACATATCCCTTGTACCTGTCATACTGGACACATGCATTCTACCTGTCTTACTGGACATATCCAGTTTACCTGTAATACTTGGCAGATGCAGACTACCTGTCATACTGGACATATGCATCTACTTGTTATACTAGACACATGCACTCCTAATGGACATATGCAGTCTACCTGTCATACCAGACATTTGAAGTCTACATGTTATACCATTCATATGCAGTCTACATCAAGTCAAAATCCAATAATAGTTTTGTAGAATTATATGAACAAAGGAACATAAGGATAAACACAATAAACCCTGAATCAGAACACAATAGCAGTGCTCAGTGAAATCTATCTACCATCTGTAATGTCAGTAACAGCTGACCTGAGTTGTCTTCCTTGATTGTCTTACACAGCTGACCAAACTGATACCCATTTGTCAAAAGTTAATTATTTTTGTGTATTGTGATGATGGCCATGTTGTTTTGACTTGTAATATCCCCAGGCATTATGTATATTATTTTAATTTGTAAAGAAAATAATCCATGGTTAAGATTACAGAGGGTTAGGTTACAGTTAAGTGATAATGGATAGATCAATTCTATTTCTTTTCTAAGGAGGGATACTGGTCTCATGTTATGCTGGGCGATTAGTGTTATCTGTTGATGTAGTTGTATTTAGCACATTTATAATAATAATAATAATTATTATTATTTATTTAAAGAGGTTAACACAGTACAAACTCATCTTCCCTGGGGCCTTCATATGGCGTATACAATCAAAGCAATTAATACAGTGATACAAATTATTTATGTCATATATACATGTAAGATAAAATTGAAATGTTAAAAATTCACTCAATTAAGAACATGGTGTGATCTCTATTTTGGAGATTGTTTGATTTGTGAAAGCAAGTGAGACATTCAGACAATATGGAACTTTATTCCATAACATAGGTCCTGAGAATTCATTTCGTTATTTTATTTATTGAACTGGTGACATGCTCTTCCCAAAACATTACATGAATTGAATTGTGCATGTTTTTGATTTGTCAAAAAACTACAATTGGGTTGTGGTTAAATCACAACAGTACTAAAATTGCAGCAAAAATATTGTTGAGTCTGCTGCAATTGATTGGATGTTGGCTTATAAGTCCAGCCAGCAGTATTTCATTGGATGTTGGCTTATACGTGCAGCAAGCAGTATTTCAGCTATATTCAGGATGAGAACAAGTTAACAAACAATAAATCAACAGAAAAAAGGGGTTGGATGGGACATAGGGATCAAAATTTTGACTGCCACTGGTAAAATATGGAGTATTGGATAGGGGAAGAGAATTTAGCCTTTTGTAGCGGTTACAATGAGCCTGCTCTTTTTCAAAATCTACAAATAGTAGAAGGAGCGTGGTTACATTACCCAATACGGTCTGCAGCCAAGACAACCCCCCAACTGCATTTGCTGCTAATAGATTTTCTACGCTTGTTTGTTTGAATGATGTTTAATGCCCCTTTCAGCAATTTTTTAGACACATCATGATGTCCAGTTTTTATTTCGGGAGGAAGCCAGAGTACCCGGAGATAACCTTGACCTGACAAGGATATGTTAGTTGTATACATTTAAACATTTAATAATAAAACAATTAGGGGTCGTCCATAATTGTCAACCATTTTCACAAGTGTGCAAAAGCACACTTTTTGAGACCCCCAACCCCCCATTAAAAAGTGTACATCAACCATTTAACTAATATAAAAACCAAACTCCATGGAAACAAACAATTTCTGACGATAAAAATAGTGTACACAAAAATGTCGAAATTTTTAACCCCCTCCCTCAAGTGTGCGGTTTGCACACTTATGAAAATGGTTGACAATTATGGCGACCCCTTACTGACTTTGATATGCTGTTAGTATTGGGATTTCTCCTAGCAACTCAGTGGATATTACATTTTCTCTGGTTGAGAAATCCTGATAGTGACCTGATACTTAGTCAGTAATGGTATAATAGTACCTGTTTATCAACTAGGATATAAATGTTTTTAAAATTTTAAGTGGATTTCCAATGAAACAATAACAAAACACACACAACAACAATAAGTTTTAAATGAATAAAATATAGTCACCATATAGGAGACTTGCCACAAGTCCCTTTTAATTTTGTGTTATTAGAGAGTTACTCACCATATAGGAGACTTGCCACAAGTCCCTTTTAGTTTTGTGTGTTATTAGAGAGTTACTCACAATATAGGAAGACTTGCCATAAGTCCCTTTTTATTTTGTATGTTATTAGAGAGTTACTCACCATATAGGAAGACTTGCCACAAGTCCCTTTTTATTTGGTGTGTTATTAGAGAGTTACTCACCATATAGGAAGACTTGCCACAAGTCCCTTTTTATTTTGTGTGTTATTAGAGAGTTACTCACCATATAGGAAGACTTGCCACAAGTCACTTTTGGCAGAGTTAATTATGATAGGTTTAGGGTTATAACAAACAAAATAAAGTCCACTCTATAGAGATCAGACTATAAAGTTTAACCCTTATTAATGCCTCTTTAGAATTGTGAATAGTAGATACAAATTCTGCTTTCAACTGAAGATAATTACTGTTCTGTAGGATAACATGCTCTATTCATTAAACTACACAAAGTAACCATACAGACCCATCAAACTATGAACATGTTTAATGCATCAATAGTTTGTAATATATATCCTGTCATATGTTGAACTTTCCACTTGACCAATAAAAACATGGCTGGCTTAACATGCCATAGATTTTGACAGATCTGAGATTTCTGGTTCAAAGAATCAATATGCCTCAAAAAATAATGTCTGAACATGGCATTATCCCTGTGAAGTCTGATAAAACATAGCTTTCCTTTAATTCAGTGTTGATTTTAATATTGATGGCCTTTCACTGAACATTTAATTTAGTCTCACAAGAAACTCTTTCTCACACAACTATTTCTGCTTGAATGACCACTGAAAACTTAAGGCTATGTTCATGTGAAACCTAGAATTGACACAAGTCCCTTTAAATTTGTTTGCTATTAAAGATTTACATCCTATACCTTCCACTTGTGTAATCTTGTACACAATAAAACAGATTGAAAAAAATCAAAGGGACTAGTGACACATTGGTCCTTTGTAAATACGGACACTTTGTAACAAGGGACTAGTGACACATTGGTCCTTTGTAAATACGGACACTTTGTAACAAGGGACTAGTGACACATTGGTCCTTTGTAAATACGGACACTTTGTAACAATAAAGGTACATTACTGTAGTAGACTTTTTATGGCAAAAAATAAATAAAAAACAAAAATGTAGGTTGACTCTGATGTGACAAAGTTAACAACGATTTTCTGGTTATCTCTGAAGGTTACAAGTCTAGAGTAACAGATTCTACAACGATTTTCTGGTTATCTCTGAAGGCTACAAGTCTAGAGTAACAGATTCTACAATGATTTTCTGGTCGTTATCTAATTACTGACAATTAAATCATTTATCAGTATTGAGATCACAGTAATAATTGTCAGTTTCCTCTATTTAATATTCATATTCCAGAAAATTACAGACCCTGGGATCAGAGGGGTCCGTGCTGTATTTGATTGTACTGTCCATTAACTAGTACAGACCCTGGGATCAGAGGGGTCCGTGCTGTATTTGATTGTACTGTCCATTAACTAGTACAGACCCTGGGATCAGAGGGGGTCCGTGCTGTATTTGATTGTACTGTCCATTAACTAGTACAGACCCTGGGATCAGAGGGGGTCCGTGCTGTATTTGATTGTACTGTCCATTAACTAGTACAGACCCTGGGATCAGAGGGGTTCGTGCTGTATTTGATTGTACTGTCCATTAACTAGTACAGACCCTGGGATCAGAGGGGTTCGTGCTGTATTTGATTGTACTGTCCATTAACTAGTACAGACCCTGGGATCAGAGGGGGTCCGTGCTGTATTTGATTGTACTGTCCATTAACTAGTACAGACCCTGGGATCAGAGGGGTCCGTGCTGTATTTGATTGTACTGTCCATTAACTAGTACAGACCCTGGGATCAGAGGGGGTCCGTGCTGTATTTGATTGTACTGTCCATTAACTAGTACAGACCCTGGGATCAGAGGGGTCTGTGCTGTATTTGATTGTACTGTCCATTAACTAGTACAGACCCTGGGATCAGAGGGGGTCCTTGCAGTATGTGATTGTACTGATTGTACATTAACTAGTACAGACCCTGGGATCAGAGGGGGTCCTTGCAGTATCTGATTGTACTGTCCATAAACTAGTACAGACCCTGGGATCAGAGGGGGTCTGTGCTGTATTTGATTGTACTGTCCATTAACTAGTACAGACCCTGGGATCAGAGGGGGTCAGTGCTGTATTTGATTGTACTGTCCATTAACTAGTACAGACCCTGGGATCAGAGGGGGTCTGTGCTGTATTTGATTGTACTGTCCATTAACTAGTACAGACCCTGGGATCAGAGGGGGTCCGTGCAGTATTTGATTGTACTGATTGTACATTAACTAGTACAGACCCTGGGATCAGAGGGGGTCCGTGCAGTATGTGATTGTACTGATTGTACATTAACTAGTACAGACCCTGGGATCAGAGGGGGTCCCTGCTGTATTTGATTGTATTGTCCATTAACTAGTACAGACCCTGGGATCAGAGGGGGTCCATGCAGTGTTTGATTGTACTGTCCATTAACTAGTACAGACCCTGGGATCAGAGGGGGTCCGTGCAGTATTTGATTGTACTGTCCATTAACTAGTACAGACCCTGGGATCAGAGGGGGTCCGTGCAGTATCTGATTGTACTGATTGTACATTAACTAGTACAGACCCTGGGATCAGAGGGGGTCCATGCAGTGTTTGATTGTACTGTCCATTAACTAGTACAGACCCTGGGATCAGAGGGGGTCCGTGCAGTATTTGATTGTACTGTCCATTAACTAGTACAGACCCTGGGATCAGAGGGGGTCTGTGCTGTATTTGATTGTACTGTCCATTAACTAGTACAGACCCTGGGATCAGAGGGGGTCTGTGCTGTATTTGATTGTATTGTCCATTAACTAGTACAGACCCTGGGATCAGAGGGGGTCCGTGCAGTATGTGATTGTACTGATTGTACATTAACAAGTACAGACCCTGGGATCAGAGGGGGTCCATGCAGTATCTGGTTGTATTGTCCATTAACTAGTACAGACCCTGGGATCCGAGGGTGTCCGTGCAGTATTTGATTGCACTGATTGTACATTAACTAGTACAGACCCTGGGATCAGAGGGGGTCTGTGCAGTATGTGATTGTACTGATTGTCCATTAACTAGTACAGACCCTGGGATCAGAGGGGGTCAGTGCAGCATCTGATTGTATTGTCCATTAACTAGTACAGACCCTGGGATCAGAGGGGGTCCGTGCAGTATGTGATTGTACTGATTGTCCATTAACTAGTACAGACCCTGGGATCAGAGGGGGTCCGTGCAGTATGTGATTGTACTGATTGTACATTTACTAGTACAGACCCTGGGATCAGAGTGGGTCCATGCAGTATGTGATTGTACTGTACATTAACTAGTACAGACCCTGGGATCAGAGGGGGTCCGTGCTGTATTTGATTATACTGATTGTACATTAACTAGTACAGACCCTGGGATAAGAGGGGGTCCGTGCAGTATGTGATTATACTGATTGTACATTAACTAGTACAGACCCTGGGATCAGAGTGGGTCCTTGCAGTATGTGATTGTACTGTCCATTAACTAGTACAGACCCTGGGATCAGAGGGGTCCATGCTGTATTTGATTATACTGATTGTACATTAACTAGTACAGACCCTGGGATAAGAGGGGGTCCTTGCAGTATGTGATTATACTGTCCATTAACTAGTACAGACCCTGGGATCAGAGGGGTCCATGCTGTATTTGATTATACTGATTGTACATTAACTAGTACAGACCCTGGGATAAGAGGGGGTCCTTGCAGTATGTGATTGTACTGTCCATTAACTAGTACAGACCCTGGGATCAGAGGGGGTCCGTGCAGTATTTGATTGTACTGTCCATTAACTAGTACAGACCCTGGGATCAGAGGGGGTCCGTGCAGTATTTGATTGTACTGTCCATTAACTAGTACAGACCCTGGGATCAGAGGGGGTCCGTGCAGTATTTGATTGTACTGTCCATTAACTAGTACAGACCCTGGGATCAGAGGGGGTCTGTGCAGTATCTGATTGTACTGTCCATTAACTAGTACAGACCCTGGGATCAGAGGGGGTCCGTGCAGTATTTGATTGTACTGTCCATTAACTAGTACAGACCCTGGGATCAGAGGGGGTCCGTGCAGTATTTGATTGTACTGTCCATTAACTAGTACAGACCCTGGGATCAGAGGGGGTCCGTGCAGTATTTGATTGTACTGTCCATTAACTAGTACAGACCCTGGGATCAGAGGGGGTCCATGCAGTATTTGATTGTACTGTCCATTAACTAGTACAGACCCTGGGATCAGAGGGGGTCCGTGCAGTATCTGATTGTACTGATTGTACATTAACTAGTACAGACCCTGGGATCAGAGAGGGTCCATGCAGTATTTGATTGTATTGTCCATTAACTAGTACAGACCCTGGGATCAGAGGGGGTCCTTGCAGTATTTGATTGTACTGTCCATTAACTAGTACAGACCCTGGGATCAGAGGGGGTCCTTGCAGTATGTGATTGTACTGATTGTACATTAACTAGTACAGACCCTGGGATCAGAGGGGGTCCATGCAGTATGTGATTGTACTGATTGTACATTAACTAGTACAGACCCTGGGATCAGAGGGGGTCCGTGCAGTATGTGATTGTACTGATTGTACATTAACTAGTACAGACCCTGGGATCAGAGGGGGTCCCTGCAGTATTTGATTGTACTGTCCATTAACTAGTACAGACCCTGGGATCAGAGGGGGTCCGTGCAGTATTTGATTGTACTGTCCATTAACTAGTACAGACCCTGGGATCAGAGGGGGTCCGTGCAGTATGTGATTGTACTGTCCATTAACTAGTACAGACCCTGGGATCAGAGGGGGTCCCTGCAGTATCTGATTGTACTGATTGTACATTAACTAGTACAGACCCTGGGATCAGAGGGGGTCCATGCAGTGTTTGATTGTACTGTCCATTAACTAGTACAGACCCTGGGATCAGAGGGGGTCCTTGCAGTATGTGATTGTACTGTCCATTAACTAGTACAGACCCTGGGATCAGAGGGGGTCCGTGCAGTATTTGATTGTACTGTCCATTAACTAGTACAGACCCTGGGATCAGAGGGGGTCCCTGCAGTATTTGATTGTACTGTCCATTAACTAGTACAGACCCTGGGATCAGAGGGGGTCCCTGCAGTATTTGATTGTACTGTCCATTAACTAGTACAGACCCTGGGATAAGAGGGGGTCCTTGCAGTATGTGATTGTACTGTCCATTAACTAGTACAGACCCTGGGATCAGAGGGGGTCCCTGCAGTATCTGATTGTACTGATTGTACATTAACTAGTACAGACCCTGGGATCAGAGGGGGTCCCTGCTGTATTTGATTGTACTGTCCATTAACTAGTACAGACCCTGGGATCAGAGGGGGTCTGTGCTGTATTTGATTGTACTGTCCATTAACTAGTACAGACCCTGGGATCAGAGGGGGTCCCTGCAGTATCTGATTGTACTGATTGTACATTAACTAGTACAGACCCTGGGATCAGAGGGGGTCCTTGCAGTATCTGGTTGTACTGATTGTACATTAACTAGTACAGACCCTGGGATCAGAGGGGGTCCTTGCAGTATGTGATTGTACTGATTGTACATTAACTAGTACAGACCCTGGGATCAGACGGGGTCCATGCAGTATGTGATTGTACTGATTGTACATTAACTAGTACAGACCCTGGGATCAGAGGGGGTCCTTGCAGTATGTGATTGTACTGATTGTACATTAACTAGTACAGACCCTGGGATCAGAGGGGGTCCTTGCAGTATGTGATTGTACTGATTGTACATTAACTAGTACAGACCCTGGGATCAGAGGGGGTCCGTGCAGTATCTGATTGTACTGATTGTACATTAAATAGTACAGACCCTGGGATCAGAGGGGGTCCTTGCAGTATTTGATTGTACTGATTGTACATTAACTAGTACAGACCCTGGGATCAGAGGGGGTCCTTGCAGTATGTGATTGTACTGATTGTACATTAACTAGTACAGACCCTGGGATCAGAGGGGGTCCTTGCAGTATGTGATTGTACTGATTGTACATTAACTAGTACAGACCCTGGGATCAGAGGGGGTCCTTGCAGTATGTGATTGTACTGATTGTACATTAACTAGTACAGACCCTGGGATCAGAGGGGGTCCTTGCAGTATTTGATTGTACTGATTGTACATTAACTAGTACAGACCCTGGGATCAGAGGGGGTCCCTGCAGTATTTGATTGTACTGATTGTACATTAACTAGTACAGACCCTGGAAGCAGAGGGGGTCCTTGCAGTATTTGATTGTACTGATTGTACATTAACTAGTACAGACCCTGGGATCAGAGGGGGTCCTTGCAGTATTTGATTGTACTGATTGTACATTAACTAGTACAGACCCTGGGATCAGAGGGGGTCCATGCAGTATCTGGTTGTACTGTCCATTAACTAGTACAGACCCTGGGAGCAGAGGGGGTCCTTGCAGTATCTGATTGTACTGATTGTACATTAACTAGTACAGACCCTGGGATCAGAGGGGGTCCTTGCAGTATGTGATTGTACTGATTGTACATTAACTAGTACAGACCCTGGGATCAGAGGGGGTCCTTGCAGTATTTGATTGTACTGATTGTACATTAACAAGTACAGACCCTGGGATCAGAGGGGGTCCATGCAGTATTTGATTGTACTGATTGTACATTAACTAGTACAGACCCTGGGATCAGAGGGGGTCCTTGCAGTATGTGATTGTACTGATTGTACATTAACTAGTACAGACCCTGGGATCAGAGGGGGTCCTTGCAGTATGTGATTGTACTGATTGTACATTAACTAGTACAGACCCTGGGATCAGAGGGGGTCCGTGCAGTATCTGATTGTACTGATTGTACTTTAACTAGTACAGACCCTGGGATCAGAGGGGGTCCTTGCAGTATTTGATTGTACTGATTGTACATTAACAAGTACAGACCCTGGGATCAGAGGGGGTCCATGCAGTATTTGATTGCACTGATTGTACATTAACTAGTACAGACCCTGGGATCAGAGGGGGTCCTTGCAGTATGTGATTATACTGTCCATTAACTAGTACAGACCCTGGGATCAGAGGGGGTCCCTGCATTATTTGATTGTACTGATTGTACATTAACTAGTACAGCCATGTCTTCATCTCATCAGAGATTAATGTTAGGCAAAAAAAAACTTGTTTGAATTTTAAACCTAAATAGCAAAGTTTATCAAATTATAAACCCAACATATTGACTTCCCGTGCCCTTATGATATTTCATATTTATCATTGTATACATGATATATACTTATGATCTTTAATCTTTTTTATTTATCATTTTATGCATGTACATGATTAATACATATTACTGTTTAATTTGAAATACACATTTTCTTTTCAACCCAAATAACCATATATTTACATAAAAAACTTGCTTATTTTAAGGTACAGCTGACCCAATCTTATCAGTAGCTGTACATGTCTTACTAATTGTTTTAATATTTAATATCAGATAGGATCGTCCCTTGAAAACAATACTCTTCAAGCATGTTTGAATGAAATGCAATATGGCTGACACAAATTCATCAAAGATTCTTAAATACAATAGGTTAATCAAAGGTTTTCTTTATCTTCATGCATGTTTTTCTCCATAAAAAATCTATTAAATTTTACACAAATTTAACATTGAGAATTATTACTGCTATAAATATCACCTACAACAGGATAGACAGAAAAAAGTAAAGACAAAGGATAAAAAGAGGAAGAAATGATAATGTATAGAACCTTCAAGACACAATACAAAGGAAGATATGTGATCACTTTGATGTCTGCAATTCTATATTACAAAATCATCATACATGTATTTCTACCTGTGAGGTGATCACCCTGTTTGACAGGTGAGTCAGGTAAATCATTATTAATTTGTCAAACACCTGGACTTTAACACCATCTTATTGGAAGTTCGTCCCTCTTAACAAAATGGTGTCATCATTAAAACCTTTTGATTATACCTTTTATTCAGAGTCAAATGACAAGTAATGAAATTCAGAAGAGTGTCCTGAGATCTCCGCTGACATTCTAGATCAAGGGTTAGGCTGGGGTACAGTTGTCACTACATCTGCTAACATGGTCCACTCTGAAGCAGCTGTAATTTCTAATTTCAATATAGCATTAATTTTTGCCCCAATTTGTACCATGCCATATTGAAGAGACAGCAAACATCGTTGTTTTTTTAATGGACAGATTATCACAGTCAGTAAAAGATCAGTATTAAAATGATTTCTGACAAACCAGACAAAATGATTACAATAATCCACCATGCAGCAGTCATTTCCAGCTACTTTTTAATCATATTTTCTTAACTTCTAGAAAAGTTTAGTTTAATTGTAAATTGTATATTCATTAAGAGACAAATGTTTGGTTTTTGGTTTAACACCACTTAGAGTTAGGTTAGAGTCGAGCATACCCTGTCTGCAGTAAAGCGTCAACTCGTAACATAAGTGACCTGCTAGTGAACACAAGTAGATAACTTAATAGCCTGACCAGTTGGCCACTGGACAAACAAACGGCCATTTTATAAGTTATTATATACTTTACATGTAGTGGTCAGCAGGCAGGCCTGTGGACTAATGCTAAATGTAATTTATTATTACAATAGTTCAAACAATATTTCTCAAGACTTGAACCTAAAGCAGAATCTCATTTGTAATCAGCAGAAATATCAAGATGGTGGACAGATTGATTGGTTGTTTGTTGTTTTACATCCCAGCAAGCGATATTTCAGCTGTATTACTGGACATTGGTGGACAGAATACTTTTTCAAAATATGACAATACAATATTTATAACCCTGACAGGAATGTGGGTTGGTGGGTGTTCAAACTACAGCACATAAAGAACTAAATAAAGTAAACCTAAAAACCACAAAACTGGTGAGGTCCAAATTGGGAAAAGTTATATTATATTCCAATACATCAGGTTTATGCAGGATGAGAACTTGTGGTAAAGAAGTAGATATATTTACACCAAAGTATTTACATCAGGGCAGTAGTTTTACACCAAGACAATTGGTTTACACCATGGCAGTAGGTTGGGTCAATATTTAGGTTTAGGCCAGGGCAGTAAGTACTATCAAGGAATGATTGCTTTTTTTTTTGTTTGAATGCAATTTTTCAGATATATCATGCCATGGTGTCCAGCGTTTATTATGGCAAATAGAAAAACAGTGTATAATGGCAATAGTGTCAAATGAAGCATACAGATTGGTCCCAACCTGATTGGATTTTGTGTGTGTTGACTAAGCCTTAGGATCTGCAATTGACAGATATATTGGTCCCAACCTGATTGGATTGTGTGTGTGTGTTGACTAAGCCTTAGGATCTGCAACTGACAGATATATTGGTCCTAACCTGATAGGATTGTGTGTGTGTGTGTGTTGACTAAGCCTTAGGATCTGCAATTGACAGATATATTGGTTCCAACCTGATTGGATTGTGTGTGTGTTGACTAAGCCTTAGGATCTGCAACTGACAGATATATTGGTCCCAACCTGATTGGATTGTGTGTGTGTGTGTTGACTAAGCCTTAGGATCTGCAATCCACAGATTGGTCCCAACCTGATTGGATTGTGTGTGTGTTGACTAAGCATTAGGATCTGCAATTGACAGATATATTGGTCCCAACCTGATTGGATTGTGTGTGTGTTGACTAAGCCTTAGGATCTGCAATTGACAGATATATTGGTCCCAACCTGATTGGATTGTGTGTGTGTGTGTGTTGACTAAGCCTTAGGATCTGCAATTGACAGATATATTGGTCCCAACCTGATTGGATTGTGTGTGTGTTGACTAAGCATTAGGATATGCAATTGACAGATATATTGGTCCCAACCTGATTGGATTGTGTGTGTGTGTGTTGACTAAGAAAAGGATCTGCAATTGACAGATATGTTGGTCCCAACCTGATTGGATTGTGTGTGTGTGTGTGTGTTGACTAAGCCTTAGGATCTGCAATTGACAGATATATTGGTCCCAACCTGATTGGATTGTGTGTGTGTTGACTAAGCCTTAGGATCTGCAATTGACAGATATATTGGTCCCAACCTGATTGGATTGTGTGTGTGTGTGTGTGTTGACTAAGCCTTAGGATCTGCAATTGACAGATATATTGGTCCCAACCTGATTGGATTGTGTGTGTGTGTGTGTGTGTTGACTAAGCCTTAGGATCTGCAATCCACAGATTGGTCCCAACCTAATTGGATTGTGTGTGTGTTGACTAAGCCTTAGGATCTGCAATTGACAGATATATTGGTCCCAACCTAATTGGATTGTGTGTGTGTTGACTAAGCCTTAGGATCTGCAATTGACAGATATATTGGTCCCAACCTGATTGGATTGTGTGTGTGTTGACTAAGCCTTAGGATCTGCAATTGACAGATATATTGGTCCCAACCTGATTGGATTGTGTGTGTGTGTGTGTGTTGACTAAGCCTTAGGATCTGCAATTGACAGATATATTGGTCCCAACCGGATTGGATTGTGTGTGTGTTGACTAAGCATTAGGATCTGCAATTGACAGATATATTGGTCCCAACCTGATTGGATTGTGTGTGTGTTGACTAAGCCTTAGGATCTGCAATTGACAGATATATTGGTCCCAACCTGATTGGATTGTGTGTGTTGACTAAGCCTTAGGATCTGCAATTGACAGATATATTGGTCCCAACCTGATTGGATTGTGTGTGTTGACTAAGCCTTAGGATCTGCAATTGACAGATATATTGGCCCCAACCTGATTGGATTGTGTGTGTGTGTGTGTTGACTAAGCCTTAGGATCTGCAATTGACAGATATATTGGCCCCAACCTGATTGGATTGTGTGTGTGTTGACTAAGCCTTAGGATCTGCAATTGACAGATATATTGGTCCCAACCTGATTGGATTGTGTGTGTGTTGACTAAGCCTTAGGATCTGCATTGACAGATATATTGGTCCCAACCTGATTGGATTGTGTGTGTGTGTGTGTTGACTAAGCTTAGGATCTGCAATTGACAGATATATTGGTTCAAACCTGATTGGATTATGTGTGTGTTGACTAAGCCTTAGGATCTGCAATTGACAGATATATTGGACCCAACCTGATTGGATTGTGTGTGTGTGTGTTGACTAAGCCTTAGGATCTGCAATCCACAGATTGGTCCCAACCTGATTGGATTGTGTGTGTGTTTACTAAGCATTAGGATCTGCAATTGACAGATATATTAGTTTCAACCTGATTGGATTGTGTGTGTGTTGACTAAGCATTAGGATCTGCAATTGACAGATATATTGGTTCCAACCGGATTGGATTGTGTGTGTGTGTGTGTTGACTAAGCCTTAGGATCTGCAATTGACAGATATATTGGTCCCAACCTGATTGGATTGTGTGTGTGTGTGTTGACTAAGCTTAGGATCTGCAATTGACAGATATATTGGTCCCAACCTGATTGGATTGTGTGTGTGTGTTGACTAAGCCTTAGGATCTGCAATTGACAGATATATTGGTCCCAACCTGATTGGATTGTGTGTGTGTGTGTGTTGACTAAGCCTTAGGATCTGCAATTGACAGATATATTGGTCCCAACCTGATTGGATTGTGTGTGTGTGTGTTGACTAAGCTTAGGATCTGCAATTGACAGATATATTGGTCCCAACCTGATTGGATTGTGTGTGTGTGTTGACTAAGCCTTAGGATCTGCAATTGACAGATATGTTGGTCCCAACCTGATTGGATTGTGTGTGTGTGTGTGTTGACTAAGCCTTAGGATCTGCAATTGACAGATATATTGGTCCCAACCTGATTGGATTGTGTGTGTGTTGACTAAGCCTTAGGATCTGCAATTGACAGATATATTGGTCCCAACCTGATTGGATTGTGTGTGTGTGTGTGTGTGTTGACTAAGCCTTAGGATCTGCAATTGACAGATATATTGGTTCCAACCTGATTGGATTGTGTGTGTGTGTTGACTAAGCCTTAGGATCTGCAATTGACAGATATATTGGTCCCAACCTGATTGGATTGTGTGTGTGTGTGTTGACTAAGCCTTAGGATCTGCAATTGACAGATATATTGGTCCCAACCTGATTGGATTGTGTGTGTGTTGACTAAGCCTTAGGATCTGCAATTGACAGATATATTGGTCCCAACCTGATTGGATTGTGTGTGTGTTGACTAAGCCTTAGGATCTGCAATTGACAGATATATTGGTCCCAACCTGATTGGATTGTGTGTGTGTGTGTGTGTGTGTTGACTAAGCCTTAGGATCTGCAATTGACAGATATATTGGTCCCAACCTGATTGGATTGTGTGTGTGTGTGTGTTGACTAAGCCTTAGGATCTGCAATCCACAGATTGGTCCCAACCTAATTGGATTGTGTGTGTGTTGACTAAGCCTTAGGATCTGCAATTGACAGATATATTGGTCCCAACCTGATTGGATTGTGTGTGTGTGTGTTGACTAAGCCTTAGGATCTGCAATTGACAGATATATTGGTCCCAACCTGATTGGATTGTGTGTGTGTGTGTTGACTCAGCATTAGGATCTGCAATTGACAGATATATTGGTCCCAACCTGATTGGATTGTGTGTGTGTTGACTAAGCCTTAGGATCTGCAATTGACAGATATATTGGTCCCAACCTGATTGGATTGTGTGTGTGTGTGTTGACTAAGCCTTAGGATCTGCAATTGACAGATATATTGGTCCCAACCTGATTGGATTGTGTGTGTGTTGACTAAGCCTTAGGATCTGCAATTGACAGATATATTGGTTCCAACCGGATTGGATTGTGTGTGTGTTGACTCAGCATTAGGATCTGCAATTGACAGATATATTGGTCCCAAGCTGATTGGATTGTGTGTGTGTTGACTAAGCCTTAGGATCTGCAATTGACAGATATATTGGTCCCAACCTGATTGGATTGTGTGTGTGTTGACTAAGCCTTAGGATCTGCAATTGACAGATATATTGGTCCCAACCTAATTGGATTGTGTGTGTGTTGACTCAGCCTTAGGATCTGCAATCCACAGATTGGTCCCAACCTGATTGGATTGTGTGTGTGTTGACTAAGCCTTAGGATCTGCAATTGACAGATATATTGGTCCCAAGCTGATTGGATTGTGTGTGTGTTGACTAAGCCTTAGGATCTGCAATTGACAGATATATTGGTCCCAACCTGATTGGATTGTGTGTGTGTTGACTAAGCATTAGGATCTGCAATTGACAGATATATTGGTTCCAACCTGATTGGATTGTGTGTGTGTGTTGACTTAGCTTAGGATCTGCAATTGACAGATATATTGGACCCAACCTGATTGGATTGTGTGTGTGTTGACTAAGCCTTAGGATCTGCAATTGACAGATATATTGGTCCCAACCTGATTGGATTGTGTGTGTGTGTTGACTAAGCTTAGGATCTGCAATTGACAGATATATTGGTTCCAACCTGATTGGATTGTGTGTGTGTTGACTAAGCCTTAGGATCTGCAATGGACAGATATATTGGTCCCAACCTGATTGGATTGTGTGTGTGTGTGTTGACTAAGCCTTAGGATCTGCAACTGACAGATATATTGGTCCCAACCTGATTGGATTGTGTGTGTGTGTGTTGACTAAGCTTAGGATCTGCAATTGACAGATATATTGGTCCCAACCTGATTGGATTGTGTGTGTGTGTGTGTTGACTAAGCCTTAGGATCTGCAATGGACAGATATATTGGTCCCAACCTGATTGGATTGTGTGTGTGTGTGTTGACTAAGCCTTAGGATCTGCAACTGACAGATATATTGGTCCCAACCTGATTGGATTGTGTGTGTGTGTGTGTTGACTAAGCTTAGGATCTGCAATTGACAGATATATTGGTCCCAACCTGATTGGATTGTGTGTGTGTTGACTTAGCTTAGGATCTGCAATTGACAGATATATTGGTCCCAACCTGATTGGATTGTGTGTGTGTTGACTAAGCCTTAGGATCTGCAATTGACAGATATGTTGGTCCCAACCTGATTGGATTGTGTGTGTGTGTGTGTTGACTAAGCCTTAGGATCTGCAATTGACAGATATATTGGTCCCAACCTGATTGGATTGTGTGTGTGTTGACTAAGCTTAGGATCTGCAATTGACAGATATATTGGTCCCAACCTGATTGGATTGTGTGTGTGTGTGTTGACTAAGCCTTAGGATCTGCAATCCACAGATTGGTCCCAACCTGATTGGATTGTGTGTGTGTGTGTTGACTAAGCCTTAGGATCTGCAACTGACAGATATATTGGTCCCAACCTGATTGGATTGTGTGCGTGTGTGTTGACTAAGCCTTAGGATCTGCAATCCACAGATTGGTCCCAACCTGATTGGATTGTGTGTGTGTTGACTAAGCCTTAGGATCTGCAATTGACAGATATATTGGTCCCAACCTGATTGGATTGTGTGTGTGTTGACTAAGCCTTAGGATCTGCAATTGACAGATATATTGGTCCCAACCTGATTGGATTGTGTGTGTGTTGACTAAGCCTTAGGATCTGCAATTGACAGATATATTGGTTCCAACCTGATTGGATTGTGTGTGTGTTGACTAAGCCTTAGGATCTGCAATTGACAGATATATTGGTCCCAACCTGATTGGATTGTGTGTGTGTTGACTAAGCCTTAGGATCTGCAATCCACAGATTGGTCCCAACCTGATTGGATTGTGTGTGTGTTGACTAAGCATTAGGATCTGCAATTGACAGATATATTGGTTCCAACCTGATTGGATTATGTGTGTGTTGACTGAGCATTAGGATCTGCAATTGACAGATATATTGGTTCCAACCTGATTGGATTGTGTGTGTGTTGACTAAGCCTTAGGATCTGCAATTGACAGATATATTGGTTCCAACCTGATTGGATTATGTGTGTGTTGACTAAGCCTTAGGATCTGCAATTGACAGATATATTGGTTCCAACCTGATTGGATTATGTGTGTGTTGACTAAGCCTTAGGATCTGCAATTGACAGATATATTGGTCCCAACCTGATTGGATTGTGTGTGTGTTGACTAAGCCTTAGGATCTGCAATTGACAGATATATTGGTCCCAACCTGATTGGATTGTGTGTGTGTGTGTGTGTGTTGACTAAGCCTTAGGATCTGCAATTGACAGATATATTGGTCCCAACCTGATTGGATTGTGTGTGTGTGTTGACTAAGCATTAGGATCTGCAATTGACAGATATATTGGTCCCAACCTGATTGGATTGTGTGTGTGTGTGTGTGAGTAGACTGAGCCTTAAGATCTGCAATTGACAGATATATTGGTCCCAACCTGATTGGATTGTGTGTGTGTGTGTTGACTAAGCATTAGGATCTGCAATTGACAGATATATTGGTCCCAACCTTATTGGATAATGTGTGTGCTGATACCCTTAGGATCTCCTATTAACAGATAGGATATGTGTTAACAGGCATTTAATAGAAACACATTATGTGAATTGAAGGTTAACTACTTTGTGTTACATCAAAATCCAGTGACAAGAATTAAATCTTATAAAAAACAGACCAATGATGCAACAATTAAGATGAATGGACAATTGGAGGACTGTTGTTATAGCAAAGAAAAATTCAAACGATAGTTTACAGATTTATGCTTCATTAAAAGTAACGTTACAATGGCCGGGTACTCAAGATTGTCTTAACTATAGAAGTGGGTAGACAACAGCAGACGCCATGCATTGTTTGACAGTCACTTATAAAATACTTGATGTTTTCACCATGTTACATAAAGTTATTTGGAGATATTCTAACACAATTAAAGGTTGTTTGTTGTCTGTCTGTAGTGATTTGTATTGATTCCACAGAAAGATATATTGTCAATTATTGCATCAAATGATGACAGTCTGTCTATCAGTCCTGACTTAACACACATAAAACACTAAACAACAACTAGTATAAAACTTTTTTAACATCTCCAAAACATAATAAAAATTTCATGGGTTAAATTTTATTTATTTTAAAACTTAAACAAATCCATAAAATTAGACTTCTGATTGAAATATATTTTTATTCCTGTAATCATAGTCTGAAATGGTCAGTTTGCCAAAAATGGGGCAGAATTTTTAAGATGTTGGAAAAAATCAGGGTCTGTGTCAAAATCAGTAGGAGCATTTATTACCAAAAAAGGTACATTCTTCTCTTAATTGGCAAAAATTCCTTAAACAATTCAATAATAGCAGAAAATTCCTCAAACAATTTGATTAATAGCAAAAATTTCTTAAACAATTCAATAACAGCAGAAAATTCCTTAAACAATTCAATAACAGCAGTTATACAACTTCAATCTGTTTGTATTCTTCTGTAAATGTCTGATTTCTGGTACAGATGACCCAGTAGAGATGAGGTAATGCACATGCATCTATACTAATTGCATCATCCAATCAAAATGCATAAAACAAGAATGTTGTTATAGTAACATAACGTTTTTGTTTAACGTCTTGTTTCAAGCACTCTTTTGGAGACAATTAAGTCTTACACAAAGGAAAGTCTATAGGATATTGTGATGTGAAGTAGTTGGTTTATGGAAGAAATAGGTACTTTCGTGCACTTTTGGGAAAGCTAGAGTGATATTACACTCGACATATCTTTTAGCTTTTTCGCTGCCCTCCATAGACATAAAATTTCTACCTGTGGAAGATCACCTGGAGTTAATTTAACAAAAAGTTTAAATATATTGTAAGTGTTGGAAGATCAAAGGGAAATGCATTGTGATGTCAGCACTTACCATGTATTTTACATTTAAGACTTTCCCAAAAATGTATGTTAGAACCTTATAATCTTAATGTGTTTCAGGGATCTGGTACCTAATTTTCAAGCTAGTCTGTCCAACTTCCGGTTCATGGTCTCCATACAATAACCAGGGCTTAGGCTTGAACCATAGATAATTATAGTATCAAAGTAAAATATACTAGATTTTAGTGAGATGGTATCTGTGGGCCCTTAAGGTCAAAGTTCAAATTAGAAGGTCATCAACCATGGTGTGCGACACATCCTCTTGATATTATCTACCCATATACCAAATATCAAAAGCCTACTTAAAAGATATAGCCAGGACATGGTTAGTACGGACACATACACAAATGGATGGACAGGGCATATGCCACTATGTGGTGGGGCCCTAATAATTAAAAACCTAGTGTGATTCATCTTTTCTTTTAAATATAAATAAGTGTGTTTTTCTGATCAACTTTTATCAAATATATAGGTCTCCTAGCACTAGTACTTTTGTAGATATAAATAAATCATTATTTTTAGCAGATACATGAAGTTTGAAATATTAGTAAACATTTTCAATTAAACCCACAGAAGATATGTTAATAATATGTTAATTGTGTCAATATCCTTTTAAAAGAAATTATCCTTGTTTTTACATTTCCTAAAGAAAATGTAAATTACATAAGAAATCAATTTCCATGACAATAAACATCCTGTTAGTTTGTCTTTGATAATATATGATTTATTTTAATTGAAAAAAAGGTTTATTCAAAGTTAACACCCCCCTCCAAGCTTCCTTGCTTAATTTTAAAGATATATTAGCCAAAATGAAGAAGAGATAGATTATTTAGACATGCATGAGACCAAACCCCAGACCCTCTACCCCACATCCTATGCCATTATTATTATGCCCATTTAATCTTGGATCCAACCCTGTTAACTACCACAAACTTCCAATATCAATCTAGAAAAATGTCTTCATATCCTTACACACATTTTACCAGGGCACAGATTATAATGCCTCCCCAACACATTTACACACATTTTACCAGGACACAGATTATAATGCCTACACATTTTACCAGGGCACAAATTATAATGCCTACACATTTTATCAGGGCACAGATTATAATGCCTCCCCAACACATTTACACACATTTTACCACGGCACAGATTATAATGCCTACACATTTTACCAGGGCACAAATTATAATGCCTACACATTTTACCAGGGCACAGATTATAATGCCTACACATTTTACCAGGGCACAAATTAAAATGCCTACACATTTTACCAGGGCACAGATTATACTGCCTACACATTTTACCAGGGCACAGATTATAGTGCCTACACATTTTACCAGGGCACAGATTATAATGCCTACACATTTTACCAGGGCACAGATTATAATGCCTACACATTTTACCAGGGCACAAATTATAATGCCTACACATTTTACCAGGGCACAGATTATAATGCCTACACATTACCAGGGCACAGATTATAATGCCTACACATTTTACCAGGGCACAAATTATAGTGCCTACACATTTTACCAGGGCACAAATTATAATGCCTACATATTTTACCAGGGCACAGAATATAATGCCTACACATTTTACCAGGGCACAAATTATAATGCCTCCTCAACACATTTACACACATTTTACCAGGGCACAGATTATAATGCCTACACATTTTACCAGGTCACCGATAATAATGCCTCCTCAACACATTTACACACATTTTACCAGGTCACAGATTATAATGCCTACACATTTTACCAGGTCACCGATCATAATGCCTACACATTTTACCAGGTCACCGATTATAATGCCTACACATTTTACCAGGTCACAGATTATAATGCCTACACATTTTACCAGGGCACAGATTATAATGCCTACACATTTTACCAGGGCACAGATTATAATGCCTACACATTTTACCAGGGCACAGATTATAATGCCTACACATTACCAGGGCACAGATTATAATGCCTACACATTTTACCAGGGCACAGATTATAATGCCTACACATTACCAGAGCACAGATTATAATGCCTACACATTTTACCAGGGCACAGATTATAATGCCTACACATTACCAGGGCACAGATTATATGCCTACACATTACCAGGTCACAGATTATAATGCCTACACATTACCAGAGCACAGATTATAATGCCTACACATTTTACCAGGGCACAGATTATAATGCCTACACATTACCAGGGCACATATTATAATGCCTACACATTTTACCAGGACACAGATTATAATGCCTACACATTTTACCAGGGCACAGATTATATGCCTACACGTTACCAGGGCACAGATTATAATGCCTACACATTTTACCAGGGCACAGATTATATGCCTACACATTACCAGAGCACAGATTATAATGCCTACACATTTTACCAGGGCACAGATTATAATGCCTACACATTACCAGGGCACATATTATAATGCCTACACATTTTACCAGGACACAGATTATAATGCCTACACATTACCAGAGCACAGATTATAATGCCTACACATTTTACCAGGGCACAGATTATAATGCCTACACATTACCAGGGCACATATTATAATGCCTACACATTTTACCAGGACACAGATTATAATGCCTACACATTTTACCAGGGCACAGATTATATGCCTACACGTTACCAGGGCACAGATTATAATGCCTACACATTTTACCAGGGCACAGATTATAATGCCTACACATTACCAGGGCACAGATTATATGCCTACACGTTACCAGGGCACAGATTATAATGCCTACACATTACCAGGGCACAGATTATAATGCCTACACATTTTACCAGGACACAGATTATAATGCCTACACATTTTACCAGGGCACAGATTATATGCCTACACGTTACCAGGGCACAGATTATATGCCTACACATTTTACCAGGGCACAGATTATAATGCCTACACATTACCAGAGCACAGATTATAATGCCTACACATTTTACCAGGGCACAGATTATAATGCCTACACATTACCAGGGCACATATTATAATGCCTACACATTTTACCAGGACACAGATTATAATGCCTACACATTTTACCAGGGCACAGATTATATGCCTACACGTTACCAGGGCACAGATTATAATGCCTACACATTTTACCAGGGCACAGATTATATGCCTACACATTACCAGGGCACAGATTATATGCCTACACATTACCAGGGCACAGATTATATGCCTACACATTACCAGGGCACAGATTATAATGCCTACACATTACCAGGGCACTAGCACTAGCACTAGTACTTTTGTAGATATAAATAAATCATTATTTTTAGCAGATACATGAAGTTTGAAATATTAGTAAACATTTTCAATTAAACCCACAGAAGATATGTTAATAATATGTTAATTGTGTCAATATCCTTTTAAAAGAAATTATCCTTGTTTTTACATTTCCTAAAGAAAATGTAAATTACATAAGAAATCAATTTCCATGACAATAAACATCCTGTTAGTTTGTCTTTGATAATATATGATTTATTTTAATTGAAAAAAAGGTTTATTCAAAGTTAACACCCCCCTCCAAGCTTCCTTGCTTAATTTTAAAGATATATTAGCCAAAATGAAGAAGAGATAGATTATTTAGACATGCATGAGACCAAACCCCAGACCCTCTACCCCACATCCTATGCCATTATTATTATGCCCATTTAATCTTGGATCCAACCCTGTTAACTACCACAAACTTCCAATATCAATCTAGAAAAATGTCTTCATATCCTTACACACATTTTACCAGGGCACAGATTATAATGCCTCCCCAACACATTTACACACATTTTACCAGGACACAGATTATAATGCCTACACATTTTACCAGGGCACAAATTATAATGCCTACACATTTTATCAGGGCATAGATTATAATGCCTCCCCAACACATTTACACACATTTTACCACGGCACAGATTATAATGCCTACACATTTTACCAGGGCACAAATTATAATGCCTACACATTTTACCAGGGCACAGATTATAATGCCTACACATTTTACCAGGGCACAAATTAAAATGCCTACACATTTTACCAGGGCACAGATTATACTGCCTACACATTTTACCAGGGCACAGATTATAGTGCCTACACATTTTACCAGGGCACAGATTATAATGCCTACACATTTTACCAGGGCACAGATTATAATGCCTACACATTTTACCAGGGCACAAATTATAATGCCTACACATTTTACCAGGGCACAAATTATAATGCCTACACATTTTACCAGGGCACAAATTATAATGCCTACACATTACCAGGGCACAGATTATAATGCCTACACATTTTACCAGGGCACAAATTATAGTGCCTACACATTTTACCAGGGCACAAATTATAATGCCTACATATTTTACCAGGGCACAGAATATAATGCCTACACATTTTACCAGGGCACAAATTATAATGCCTCCTCAACACATTTACACACATTTTACCAGGGCACAGATTATAATGCCTACACATTTTACCAGGTCACCGATAATAATGCCTCCTCAACACATTTACACACATTTTACCAGGTCACAGATTATAATGCCTACACATTTTACCAGGTCACCGATTATAATGCCTACACATTTTACCAGGTCACCGATTATAATGCCTACACATTTTACCAGATCACAGATTATAATGCCTACACATTTTACCAGGGCACAGATTATAATGCCTACACATTTTACCAGGGCACAGATTATAATGCCTACACATTACCAGGGCACAGATTATAATGCCTACACATTTTACCAGGGCACAGATTATAATGCCTACACATTACCAGAGCACAGATTATAATGCCTACACGTTACCAGGGCACAGATTATAATGCCTACACATTTTACCAGGGCACAGATTATATGCCTACACATTACCAGGGCACAGATTATATGCTTACACATTACCAGGGCACAGATTATATGCCTACACATTACCAGGGCACAGATTATAATGCCTACACATTACCAGGGCACAGATTATAATGCCTACACATTTTACCAGGGCACAGATTATAATGCCTACACATTTTACCAGGGCACAGATTATAATGCCTACACATTTTACCAGGGCACAGATTATAATGCCTACACATTTTACCAGGGCACAGATTATAATGCCTACACATTACCAGGGCACAGATTACATGCCTACACATTACCAGGGCACAGATTATAATGCCTACACATTACCAGGGCACAGATTATAATGCCTACACATTACCAGGGCACAGATTATATGCCTACACATTACCAGAGCACAGATTATAATGCCTACAAATTACCAGGGCACAGATTATAATGCCTACACATTACCAGAGCACAGATTATATGCCTACACATTACCAGGGCACAGATTATAATGCCTACACATTTTACCAGGGCACAGATTATAATGCCTACACATTACCAGAGCACAGATTATATGCCTACATATTACCAGAGCACAGATTATAATGCCTACACATTACCAGGGCACAGATTATAATGCCTACACATTACCAGGGCACAGATTATATGCCTACACATTACCAGGGCACAGATTATATGCCTACACATTACCAGATCACAGATTATAATGCCTACACATTTTACCAGGGCACAGATTATAATGCCTACACATTACTAGATCACAGATTATAATGCCTACACATTTTACCAGGGCACAGATTATAATGCCTACACATTTCCAGATCACAGATTATAGTGCCTACACATTTTACCAGGGCACAGATTATAATGCCTACACATTACCAGGGCACAGATTATATGCCTACACATTACCAGGGCACAGATTATAATGCCTACACATTACCAGAGCACAGATTATAATGCCTACACATTTTACCAGATCACAGATTATAGTGCCTACACATTTTACCAGGGCACAGATTATAATGCCTACACATTTTACCAGATCACAGATTATAGTGCCTACACATTTTACCAGGGCACAGATTATAATGCCTACACATTTTACCAGATCACAGATTATAGTGCCTACACATTTTACCAGGGCACAGATTATAATGCCTACACATTACCAGAGCACAGATTATATGCCTACACATTTTACCAGGGCACAGATTATAATGCCTACACATTACCAGATCACAGATTATAATGCCTACACATTTTACCAGGGCACAGATTATAATGCCTACACATTACCAGAGCACAGATTATATGCCTACACATTACCAGGGCACAGATTATAATGCCTACACATTACCAGGGCACAGATTATAATGCCTACACATTTTACCAGGGCACAGATTATATGCCTACACATTACCAGAGCACAGATTATAATGCCTACACATTACCAGGGCACAGATTATAATGCCTACACATTTTACCAGGGCACAGATTATATGCCTACACATTACCAGGGCACAGATTATAATGCCTACACATTTTACCAGGGCACAGATTATAATGCCTACACATTACCAGGGCACAGATTATAATGCCTACACATTTTACCAGGGCACAGATTATAATGCCTACACATTACCAGGGCACAGATTATAATGCCTACACATTTTACCAGGGCACAGATTATATGCCTACACATTTTACCAGGGCACAGATTATAATGCCTACACATTACCAGGGCACAGATTATAATGCCTACACATTTTACCAGGGCACAGTAATTTTAATGCCTACACATTTTTGACTTGTTTTAAGTAAACAAGCCTGCTTTAAACATCTAAATTTGGTACACAGCATTGAGAAACATTTTGTATGTAAACACCCTTGAGTTAATCGTTTAAATATTTGATCATTGATGTGGAAGGAAAATTTGATTCGACAGAATGCCTATCAATTTATGTTTAAAGTAGGATGAGCATGGCTTTGTTAGTTCACTTAATGTCCCCAACTAACCAAGTCATTCAGGGATCCACCATAACTAAGTACAAATGGTGGTATCAGTTTGATAATCTCTGTAATTTGGAAACAAATTAATTTATTTACAAATTCATGGGACCGTTAACAGGCAAATGAAATTTTACACAAACTACACATTAAAGAGAGAAAGAGTTACTTGATTGATAGATGCACTACAGTACAGGTGCTTACAAAGTAAATAGCATAATGCATGTTGACCACCATGATACAGGAACCTCTACCAGCAATGATAAAGGAGGACTGGAGTATGTTGACCACCATGATACAGGAACCTCTACCAGCAATGATAAAGGAGGACTGAGTATGTTGACCACCATGATACAGGAACCTCTACCAGCAATGATAAAGGAGGACTGGAGCATGTTGACCACCATGATACAGGAACCTCTACCAGCAATGATAAAGGAGGACTGGAGCATGTTGACCACCATGATACAGGAACCTCTACCAGCAATGATAAAGGAGGACTGGAGTATGTTGACTACCATGATACAGGAACCTCTACCAGCAATGATAAAGGAGGACTGGAGTATGTTGACCACCATGATACAGGAACCTCTACCAGCAATGATAAAGGAGGACTGGAGTATGTTGACTACCATGATACAGGAACCTCTACCAGCAATGATAAAGGAGGACTGGAGTATGTTGACCACCATGATACAGGAACCTCTACCAGCAATGATAAAGGAGGACTGGAGTATGTTGACCACCATGATACAGGAACCTCTACCAGCAATGATAAAGTAAGACTGGAGTATGTTGACCACCATGATACAGGAACCTCTACCAGCAATGATAAAGGAGGACTGGAGTATGTTGACCACCATGATACAGGAACCTCTACCAGCAATGATAAAGGAGGACTGAGTATGTTGACCACCATGATACAGGAACCTCTACCAGCAATGATAAAGGAGGACTGGAGTATGTTGACCACCATGATACAGGAACCTCTACCAGCAATGATAAAGGAGGACTGGAGTATGTTGACTACCATGATACAGGAACCTCTACCAGCAATGATAAAGGAGGACTGGAGTATGTTGACCACCATGATACAGGAACCTCTACCAGCAATGATAAAGGAGGACTGGAGTATGTTGACCACCATGATACAGGAACCTCTACCAGCAATGATAAAGTAGGACTGGAGTATGTTGACCACCATGATACAGGAACCTCTACCAGCAATGATAAAGGAGGACTGGAGTATGTTGACCACCATGATACAGGAACCTCTACCAGCAATGATAAAGGAGGACTGGAGTATGTTGACCACCATGATACAGGAACCTCTACCAGCAATGATAAAGGAGGACTGGAGTATGTTGACCACCATGATACAGGAACCTCTACCAGCAATGATAAAGGAGGACTGGAGTATTTTGACCACCATGATACAGGAACCTCTACCAGCAATGATAAAGGAGGACTGGAGTATGTTGACTACCATGATACAGGAACCTCTACCAGCAATGATAAAGGAGGACTGGAGTATGTTGACCACCATGATACAGGAACCTCTACCAGCAATGATAAAGTAGGACTGGAGTATGTTGACCACCATGATACAGGAACCTCTACCAGCAATGATAAAGGAGGACTGGAGTATGTTGATCACCATGATACAGGAACCTCTACCAGCAATGATAAAGGAGGACTGGAGTATGTTGACCACCATGATACAGGAACCTCTACCAGCAATGATAAAGGAGGACTGAGTATGTTGACCACCATGATACAGGAACCTCTACCAGCAATGATAAAGGAGGACTGGAGTATGTTGACCACCATGATACAGGAACCTCTACCAGCAATGATAAAGGAGGACTGAGTATGTTGACCACCATGATACAGGAACCTCTACCAGCAATGATAAAGGAGGACTGGAGTATGTTGACCACCATGATACAGGAACCTCTACCAGCAATGATAAAGGAGGACTGGAGTATGTTGACCACCATGATACAGGAACCTCTACCAGCAATGATAAAGTAGGACTGGAGTATGTTGACCACCATGATACAGGAACCTCTACCAGCAATGATAAAGGAGGACTGGAGTATGTTGACCACCATGATACAGGAACCTCTACCAGCAATGATAAAGGAGGACTGGAGTATGTTGACCACCATGATACAGGAACCTCTACCAGCAATGATAAAGTAGGACTGGAGTATGTTGACCACCATGATACAGGAACCTCTACCAGCAATGATAAAGGAGGACTGGAATACTTGAAAGATTCGTTCTCTACAGAATCAATTAAAAAATGTCTTTGTAACTCATATAAAGCTGATGTGTTGTACTTGTGGAAAGTACCATTCTAAACATATAGAACAAATAAAGGTGATTGGAACAAGCTCTGCCAGGATACAAAATAGCTGTACATACAGAACAAATAAAGGTGATCAGATCAAAGCTCTACCAGGAAACAAAATAGCTGTTCATACAGAACAGATAGAGGTGATCGGAACAAGTTCTACCAGGAAACAAAATAGCTGTTCATACAGAACAGATAGAGGTGATCGGAACAAGTTCTACCAGGAAACAAAATAGCTGTTCATACAGAATAGATAGAGGTGATCGGAACAAGTTCTACCAGGAAACAAAATAGCTGTTCATACAGAACAGATAGAGGTGATCGGAACAAGTTCTACCAGGAAACAAAATAGCTGTTCATACAGAACAGATAGAGGTGATCGGAACAAGTTCTACCAGGAAACAAAATAGCTGTTCATACAGAACAGATAGAGGTGATCGGAACAAGTTCTACCAGGAAACAAAATAGCTGTTCATACAGAACAAATAAAGGTGATCGGAACAAGCTCCACCAAACAAAATAGCTGTACATACAGAACAAATAAAGGTGATCGGAACAAGCTCCACCAAACAAAATAGCTGTAATTAGACTGACAATAATGTCACTGTTAAAAATCTTCTTATCAATAAAATTTAAACTTTGAGGATAATGACCATTTTCTATTTAATTTTAACAATTCTACAGATTGCATACAAGATATGCCTAATGATTGTGACAAGGTTATAAATTATCTCCTATTATTATATAATATGTTATTGACAATAGTTTACACGCTGTGATGTGACATGCCGAATAATCATCCTGTGTATGATATCCACCTGATCTATCTGGTTACCCAAGAATGAATAACCAACGTCACGATACTTAATTTATCATTAAATAAGATTACAGATATACAGTTTTTACTCTTTGCAATTTTAAATTTCAAATACCAATTATTTAAAAAAAATGAATGAAACCGATTCATACAAAATGTAAACAAAATATAAGCATAAAAACGACGGGGGACCCAAATGGGAAAGAAAGAACCAACCTTGAAAATATAAAACAAAAAAGGTTTGCCTCACTTCAGAGTAAATATGCTGTGGAGCAATATTGATAGACAACCATTAGTACAACAAGGTCATCAGTGGTGTCATACATATTAGAATAGGATATCAAAACACCAAACATAACAAACAGTACTTTGTGATGTCATGATTTATTTTAAGAACAATATGCACTCCTTATATTATTTTATCATGTTTTTTTTTTGTTTATTTAATAAATCAGTTAAATTCAAAGAGAAAAACTTTTCAGATGACCACATATTTCAACTTATCGTTGGGCTATACTCATTGTTACAAACATGCCCTGCTCTTGGCCCTTCAAATATTCAAAATTTATATCTATATTTAGAGTTTTAATTTGTCAAACATGTGATGTCTGGAGACTGCTTCAGAATTAAACAAATATATAAGAAAAAGGCCAACTATAAAAAAAATAAATTAATATCCATTAAATACCACACAACAACACACACCATATAAACACAGCCTTAAATAAATTGTCAATAATTAAAAGTCAATATTTAAAATAATATTGTCACACCCTTCACTATTTTATCTATTGCCCCCTCAAGGTTTATATAAATTATTACATAGAGGGAGATATGTTGAGGACCTGAGGGGATATATATCGATATTTTATTAGAAGATAGGAATCTTCTCATCAAAATTGAGCTTATCAACAAAACAATACAGTTTGTGTAGGAATGTTTGTTATGTAAAGTCTTTAAGATTAAACATTCTAAATCTCTTGGAAATAAATTTAAAGTTTTAAAAAGTTTGTAATTATTTTTATCATTTAATCCTTTGATAAAATTAAGTAACAAATTTCATATTATTTAACTAGCTTCTAATTTAATATAGATTTGTAACCCTATGACTGTCCCCCACATATATATCTATAAATGATCAGATATTTCATATAGACAATTTATTTTATATGTTTTTCAATAGACCACAGATTTTGTCAGACAAAGTCTTATGACTGTTTGTACTTTGCTGTACAATAAATTTGTCACAGTAGTATTATAGGCTGGTACACTAAATAATTATAAAAACTTAATCCCTAAAATATTTCAAGATTAGAGTTAGGTATGTCAATATGAAGAAATTTTAACAGGGAGATATAAATTGGGATCATGCATTCATAATATAGAAATATTTGCAAATATTTTTGCATGAGACCTTAAATTTATTTTAAACTTAGAACAAATAAGATAATAAAAGTGTTTTAAAAGTAAACTTGAATGAATTCAAACTTAATGAAAAGATCCAATGTAACACACCTGTAGGTAACAATTCTTAGGTGTGTCAAAAGCTGACAATGGTTTAACATCTTACCTGGCTCAGAGGTGTCCATTATTGTGAAAAAAAGTAACAAACATCCAATTAATCCAAAAAATGAGGTTTGCAAAATTAAGTAACAAAATCCATGAATGACTGCAGGTACATACAGGTAAACCAGGACAGGTAACTATTTGGTATGTTATGATCCACCTCAATACATTGAGGATCCCCACAGGGATTTACAAGTTGAAATTGTAACAAATAAAATTCAAATGGTGTAAATTTGACACAAAGCTTGTCAATATTAAACATGTGCAGTGTGATGTTATTGTTGACCTACACAATGACATAATTTGGACCACTTTAAATTTAGATTTGTATGATGTAACAGCTAATATATAAATAAGTTTTACAATTAAAGTTTGTACATTGTATAACATTCTTTGTCTACTCTTATTGTGATTATATTGCATCTTAGGACTACATTAAGATCCATAGTATGGCTTCAGTAGCCTCAATTTTAGGCTTGGCTCTATCTTAGGACTACATTAAGATCCATAGTATGGCTTCAGTAGTCTCAATTTTAGGCTTGGCTCTATCTTAGGACTACATTAAGATCCATAGTATGGCTTCAGTAGCCTCAATTTTAGGCTTGGCTCTATCTTAGGACTACATTAAGATCCATAGTATGGCTTCATTAGCCTCAATTTTAGGCTTGGCTCTATCTTAGGACTACATTAAGATCCATAGTATGGCTTCATTAGCCTCAATTTTAGGCTTGGCTCTATCTTAGGACTACATTAAGATCCATAGTATGGCTTCATTAGTCTCAATTTTAGGCTTGGATCTATCTTAGGACTACATTAAGATCCATAGTATGGCTTCATTAGCCTCAATTTTAGGCTTGGCTCTATCTTAGGACTACATTAAGATCCATAGTATGGCTTCAGTAGTCTCAATTTTAGGCTTGGCTCTATCTTAGGACTACATTAAGATCCATAGTATGGCTTCATTAGCCTCAATTTTAGGCTTGGCTCTATCTTAGGACTACATTAAGATCCATAGTATGGCTTCATTAGCCTCAATTTTAGGCTTGGCTCTATCTTAGGACTACATAAAGATCCATAGTATGGCTTCATTAGTCTCAATTTTAGGCTTGGCTCTATCTTAGGACTACATTAAGATCTATAGTATGGCTTCAGTAGTCTCAATTTTAGGCTTGGCTCTATCTTAGGACTACATTAAGATCCATAGTATGGCTTCAGTAGTCTCAATTTTAGGCTTGGCTCTATCTTAGGACTACATTAAGATCCATAGTATGGCTTCAGTAGCCTCAATTTTAGGCTTGGCTCTATCTTAGGACTACATTAAGATCCATAGTATGGCTTCAGTAGCCTCAATTTTAGGCTTGGCTCTATCTTAGGACTACATTAAGATCCATAGTATGGCTTCATTAGTCTCAATTTTAGGCTTGGCTCTATCTTAGTACTACATTAAGATCCATAGTATGGCTTCAGTAGCCTCAATTTTAGGCTTGGCTCTATCTTAGGACTACATTAAGATCCATAGTATGGCTTCAGTAGCCTCAATTTTAGGCTTGGCTCTATCTTAGGACTACATTAAGATCCATAGTATGGCTTCAGTAGCCTCAATTTTAGGCTTGGCTCTATCTTAGTACTACATTAAGATCTATAGTATGGCTTCATTAGCCTCAATTTTAGGCTTGGCTCTATCTTAGGACTACATTAAGATCCATAGTATGGCTTCATTAGTCTCAATTTTAGGCTTGGCTCTATCTTAGGACTACATTAAGATCCATAGTATGGCTTCATTAGCCTCAATTTTAGGCTTGGCTCTATCTTAGGACTACATTAAGATCCATAGTATGGCTTCATTAGCCTCAATTTTAGGCTTGGCTCTATCTTAGGACTACATTAAGATCCATAGTATGGCTTCATTAGTCTCAATTTTAGGCTTGGCTCTATCTTAGGACTACATTAAGATCTATAGTATGGCTTCATTAGTCTCAATTTTAGGCTTGGCTCTATCTTAGGACTACATTAAGATCCATAGTATGGCTTCATTAGTCTCAATTTTAGGCTTGGCTCTATCTTAGGACTACATTAAGATCCATAGTATGGCTTCAGTAGTCTCAATTTTAGGCTTGGCTCTATCTTAGGACTACATTAAGATCCATAGTATGGCTTCATTAGTCTCAATTTTAGGCTTGGCTCTATCTTAGGACTACATTAAGATCTATAGTATGGCTTCAGTAGTCTCAATTTTAGGCTTGGATCTATCTTAGGACTACATTAAGATCCATAGTATGGCTTCAGTAGCCTCAATTTTAGGCTTGGCTCTATCTTAGGACTACATTAAGATCCATAGTATGGCTTCAGTAGTCTCAATTTTAGGCTTGGCTCTATCTTAGGACTACAGTAAGATCCATAGTATGGCTTCATTAGTCTCAATTTTAGGCTTGGCTCTATCTTAGGACTACATTAAGATCCATAGTATGGCTTCAGTAGCCTCAATTTTAGGCTTGGCTCTATCTTAGGACTACATTAAGATCCATAGTATGGCTTCATTAGCCTCAATTTTAGGCTTGGCTCTATCTTAGGACTACATTAAGATCCATAGTATGGCTTCATTAGCCTCAATTTTAGGCTTGGCTCTATCTTAGGACTACATTAAGATCCATAGTATGGCTTCATTAGCCTCAATTTTAGGCTTGGCTCTATCTTAGTACTACATTAAGATCCATAGTATGGCTTCAGTAGCCTCAATTTTAGGCTTGGCTCTATCTTAGGACTACATTAAGATCCATAGTATGGCTTCAGTAGTCTCAATTTTAGGCTTGGATCTATCTTAGGACTACATTAAGATCCATAGTATGGCTTCATTAGCCTCAATTTTAGGCTTGGCTCTATCTTAGGACTACATTAAGATCCATAGTATGGCTTCAGTAGCCTCAATTTTAGGCTTGGCTCTATCTTAGGACTACATTAAGATCCATAGTATGGCTTCATTAGCCTCAATTTTAGGCTTGGCTCTATCTTAGGACTACATTAAGATCCATAGTATGGCTTCATTAGTCTCAATTTTAGGCTTGGCTCTATCTTAGGACTACATTAAGATCCATAGTATGGCTTCAGTAGCCTCAATTTTAGGCTTGGCTCTATCTTAGGACTACATTAAGATCCATAGTATGGCTTCATTAGCCTCAATTTTAGGCTTGGCTCTATCTTAGGACTACATTAAGATCTATAGTATGGCTTCAGTAGTCTCAATTTTAGGCTTGGATCTATCTTAGGACTACATTAAGATCTATAGTATGGCTTCAGTAGTCTCAATTTTAGGCTTGGCTCTATCTTAGGACTACATTAAGATCCATAGTATGGCTTCAGTAGCCTCAATTTTAGGCTTGGCTCTATCTTAGGACTACATTAAGATCCATAGTATGGCTTCAGTAGTCTCAATTTTAGGCTTGGCTCTATCTTAGGACTACATAAAGATCCATAGTATGGCTTCATTAGCCTCAATTTTAGGCTTGGCTCTATCTTAGGACTACATTAAGATCCATAGTATGGCTTCAGTAGCCTCAATTTTAGGCTTGGCTCTATCTTAGGACTACATTAAGATCCATAGTATGGCTTCATTAGCCTCAATTTTAGGCTTGGCTCTATCTTAGGACTACATTAAGATCCATAGTATGGCTTCATTAGCCTCAATTTTAGGCTTGGCTCTATCTTAGGACTACATTAAGATCCATAGTATGGCTTCATTAGCCTCAATTTTAGGCTTGGCTCTATCTTAGGACTACATTAAGATCCATAGTATGGCTTCATTAGCCTCAATTTTAGGCTTGGCTCTATCTTAGGACTACATTAAGATCCATAGTATGGCTTCATTAGTCTCAATTTTAGGCTTGGCTCTATCTTAGGACTACATTAAGATCCATAGTATGGCTTCATTAGCCTCAATTTTAGGCTTGGCTCTATCTTAGGACTACATTAAGATCCATAGTATGGCTTCAGTAGCCTCAATTTTAGGCTTGGCTCTATCTTAGGACTACATTAAGATCCATAGTATGGCTTCAGTAGTCTCAATTTTAGGCTTGGCTCTATCTTAGGACTACATTAAGATCCATAGTATGGCTTCATTAGCCTCAATTTTAGGCTTGGCTCTATCTTAGGACTACATTAAGATCCATAGTATGGCTTCAGTAGCCTCAATTTTAGGCTTGGCTCTATCTTAGGACTACATTAAGATCCATAGTATGGCTTCAGTAGCCTCAATTTTAGGCTTGGATCTATCTTAGGACTACATTAAGATCCATAGTATGGCTTCATTAGCCTCAATTTTAGGCTTGGCTCTATCTTAGGACTACATTAAGATCCATAGTATGGCTTCATTAGCCTCAATTTTAGGCTTGGCTCTATCTTAGGACTACATTAAGATCCATAGTATGGCTTCATTAGCCTCAATTTTAGGCTTGGCTCTATCTTAGGACTACATTAAGATCCATAGTATGGCTTCATTAGCCTCAATTTTAGGCTTGGCTCTATCTTAGGACTACATTAAGATCCATAGTATGGCTTCATTAGTCTCAATTTTAGACTTGGCTCTATCTTAGGACTACATTAAGATCCATAGTATGGCTTCAGTAGTCTCAATTTTAGGCTTGGCTCTATCTTAGGACTACATTAAGATCCATAGTATGGCTTCAGTAGCCTCAATTTTAGGCTTGGCTCTATCTTAGGACTACATTAAGATCTATAGTATGGCTTCATTAGTCTCAATTTTAGGCTTGGCTCTATCTTAGGACTACATTAAGATCCATAGTATGGCTTCAGTAGTCTCAATTTTAGGCTTGGCTCTATCTTAGGACTACATTAAGATCCATAGTATGGCTTCATTAGCCTCAATTTTAGGCTTGGATCTATCTTAGGACTACATTAAGATCCATAGTATGGCTTCATTAGTCTCAATTTTAGGCTTGGCTCTATCTTAGGACTACATTAAGATCCATAGTATGGCTTCATTAGTCTCAATTTTAGGCTTGGATCTATCTTAGGACTACATTAAGATCCATAGTATGGCTTCATTAGCCTCAATTTTAGGCTTGGCTCTATCTTAGGACTACATTAAGATCCATAGTATGGCTTCAGTAGCCTCAATTTTAGGCTTGGCTCTATCTTAGGACTACATTAAGATCCATAGTATGGCTTCAGTAGTCTCAATTTTAGGCTTGGCTCTATCTTAGGACTACATTAAGATCCATAGTGTGGCTTCATTAGTCTCAATTTTAGGCTTGGCTCCATCTTAGGACTACATTAAGATCCATAGTATGGCTTCAGTAGTCTCAATTTTAGGCTTGGCTCTATCTTAGGACTACATTAAGATCCATAGTATGGCTTCAGTAGCCTCAATTTTAGGCTTGGCTCTATCTTAGGACTACATTAGGATCCATAGTATGGCTTCAGTAGTCTCAATTTTAGGCTTGGCTCTATCTTAGGACTACATTAAGATCCATAGTATGGCTTCAGTAGCCTCAATTTTAGGCTTGGCTCTATCTTAGGACTACATTAAGATCCATAGTATGGCTTCAGTAGCCTCAATTTTAGGCTTGGCTCTATCTTAGGACTACATTAAGATCCATAGTATGGCTTCAGTAGCCTCAATTTTAGGCTTGGCTCTATCTTAGGACTACATTAAGATCCATAGTATGGCTTCATTAGCCTCAATTTTAGGCTTGGCTCTATCTTAGGACTACATTAAGATCCATAGTATGGCTTCATTAGTCTCAATTTTAGGCTTGGCTCTATCTTAGGACTACATTAAGATCCATAGTATGGCTTCATTAGTCTCAATTTTAGGCTTGGCTCTATCTTAGGACTACATTAAGATCCATAGTATGGCTTCAGTAGCCTCAATTTTAGGCTTGGCTCTATCTTAGTACTACATTAAGATCTATAGTATGGCTTCAGTAGTCTCAATTTTAGGCTTGGCTCTATCTTAGGACTACATTAAGATCCATAGTATGGCTTCAGTAGTCTCAATTTTAGGCTTGGCTCTATCTTAGGACTACATTAAGATCCATAGTATGGCTTCAGTAGCCTCAATTTTAGGCTTGGCTCTATCTTAGGACTACATTAAGATCCATAGTATGGCTTCATTAGTCTCAATTTTAGGCTTGGCTCTATCTTAGGACTACATTAAGATCCATAGTATGGCTTCATTAGTCCTCAATTTTAGGCTTGGATCTATCTTAGGACTACATTAAGATCCATAGTATGGCTTCATTAGCCTCAATTTTAGGCTTGGCTCTATCTTAGGACTACATTAAGATCCATAGTATGGCTTCAGTAGCCTCAATTTTAGGCTTGGCTCTATCTTAGGACTACATTAAGATCTATAGTATGGCTTCATTAGCCTCAATTTTAGGCTTGGATCTATCTTAGGACTACATTAAGATCCATAGTATGGCTTCATTAGCCTCAATTTTAGGCTTGGCTCTATCTTAGGACTACATTAAGATCCATAGTATGGCTTCAGTAGCCTCAATTTTAGGCTTGGCTCTATCTTAGGACTACATTAAGATCCATAGTATGGCTTCAGTAGCCTCAATTTTAGGCTTGGCTCTATCTTAGGACTACATTAAGATCCATAGTATGGCTTCATTAGCCTCAATTTTAGGCTTGGCTCTATCTTAGGACTACATTAAGATCCATAGTATGGCTTCAGTAGTCCTCAATTTTAGGCTTGGCTCTATCTTAGGACTACATTAAGATCCATAGTATGGCTTCAGTAGTCTCAATTTTAGGCTTGGCTCTATCTTAGGACTACATTAAGATCCATAGTATGGCTTCATTAGCCTCAATTTTAGGCTTGGCTCTATCTAAGGACTACATTAAGATCCATAGTATGGCTTCATTAGCCTCAATTTTAGGCTTGGCTCTATCTTAGGACTACATTAAGATCCATAGTATGGCTTCATTAGTCTCAATTTTAGGCTTGGCTCTATCTTAGGACTACATTAAGATCCATAGTATGGCTTCAGTAGCCTCAATTTTAGGCTTGGCTCTATCTTAGGACTACATTAAGTTCCATAGTATGGCTTCAGTAGCCTCAATTTTAGGCTTGGCTCTATCTTAGGACTACATTAAGATCCATAGTATGGCTTCAGTAGTCTCAATTTTAGGCTTGGCTCTATCTTAGGACTACATTAAGATCCATAGTATGGCTTCATTAGCCTCAATTTTAGGCTTGGCTCTATCTTAGGACTACATTAAGATCCATAGTATGGCTTCATTAGTCTCAATTTTAGGCTTGGATCTATCTTAGGACTACATTAAGATCCATAGTATGGCTTCAGTAGCCTCAATTTTAGGCTTGGCTCTATCTTAGGACTACATTAAGATCCATAGTATGGCTTCATTAGCCTCAATTTTAGGCTTGGATCTATCTTAGGACTACATTAAGATCCATAGTATGGCTTCAGTAGTCTCAATTTTAGGCTTGGATCTATCTTAGGACTACATTAAGATCCATAGTATGGCTTCATTAGCCTCAATTTTAGGCTTGGCTCTATCTTAGGACTACATTAAGATCCATAGTATGGCTTCATTAGCCTCAATTTTAGGCTTGGCTCTATCTTAGGACTACATTAAGATCCATAGTATGGCTTCAGTAGCCTCAATTTTAGGCTTGGCTCTATCTTAGGACTACATTAAGATCCATAGTATGGCTTCAGTAGCCTCAATTTTAGGCTTGGCTCTATCTTAGGACTACATTAAGATCCATAGTATGGCTTCAGTAGTCTCAATTTTAGGCTTGGCTCTATCTTAGGACTACATTAAGATCCATAGTATGGCTTCAGTAGCCTCAATTTTAGGCTTGGATCTATCTTAGGACTACATTAAGATCCATAGTATGGCTTCAGTAGTCTCAATTTTAGGCTTGGCTCTATCTTAGGACTACATTAAGATCCATAGTATGGCTTCATTAGCCTCAATTTTAGGCTTGGCTCTATCTTAGGACTACATTAAGATCCATAGTATGGCTTCATTAGTCTCAATTTTAGGCTTGGATCTATCTTAGGACTACATTAAGATCCATAGTATGGCTTCAGTAGCCTCAATTTTAGGCTTGGCTCTATCTTAGGACTACATTAAGATCCATAGTATGGCTTCATTAGCCTCAATTTTAGGCTTGGATCTATCTTAGGACTACATTAAGATCCATAGTATGGCTTCAGTAGTCTCAATTTTAGGCTTGGATCTATCTTAGGACTACATTAAGATCCATAGTATGGCTTCATTAGCCTCAATTTTAGGCTTGGCTCTATCTTAGGACTACATTAAGATCCATAGTATGGCTTCATTAGCCTCAATTTTAGGCTTGGCTCTATCTTAGGACTACATTAAGATCCATAGTATGGCTTCAGTAGCCTCAATTTTAGGCTTGGCTCTATCTTAGGACTACATTAAGATCCATAGTATGGCTTCAGTAGCCTCAATTTTAGGCTTGGCTCTATCTTAGGACTACATTAAGATCCATAGTATGGCTTCAGTAGTCTCAATTTTAGGCTTGGCTCTATCTTAGGACTACATTAAGATCCATAGTATGGCTTCAGTAGCCTCAATTTTAGGCTTGGATCTATCTTAGGACTACATTAAGATCCATAGTATGGCTTCAGTAGTCTCAATTTTAGGCTTGGCTCTATCTTAGGACTACATTAAGATCCATAGTATGGCTTCATTAGCCTCAATTTTAGGCTTGGCTCTATCTTAGGACTACATTAAGATCCATAGTATGGCTTCAGTAGCCTCAATTTTAGGCTTGGATCTATCTTAGGACTACATTAAGATCCATAGTATGGCTTCATTAGCCTCAATTTTAGGCTTGGCTCTATCTTAGGACTACATTAAGATCCATAGTATGGCTTCATTAGCCTCAATTTTAGGCTTGGCTCTATCTTAGGACTACATTAAGATCCATAGTATGGCTTCAGTAGTCTCAATTTTAGGCTTGGCTCTATCTTAGGACTACATTAAGATCCATAGTATGGCTTCAGTAGTCTCAATTTTAGGCTTGGCTCTATCTTAGGACTACATTAAGATCCATAGTATGGCTTCATTAGCCTCAATTTTAGGCTTGGCTCTATCTTAGGACTACATTAAGATCCATAGTATGGCTTCATTAGCCTCAATTTTAGGCTTGGCTCTATCTTAGGACTACATTAAGATCCATAGTATGGCTTCATTAGTCTCAATTTTAGGCTTGGCTCTATCTTAGGACTACATTAAGATCCATAGTATGGCTTCAGTAGCCTCAATTTTAGGCTTGGCTCTATCTTAGGACTACATTAAGATCCATAGTATGGCTTCAGTAGCCTCAATTTTAGGCTTGGCTCTATCTTAGGACTACATTAAGATCCATAGTATGGCTTCAGTAGTCTCAATTTTAGGCTTGGCTCTATCTTAGGACTACATTAAGATCCATAGTATGGCTTCATTAGCCTCAATTTTAGGCTTGGCTCTATCTTAGGACTACATTAAGATCCATAGTATGGCTTCATTAGTCTCAATTTTAGGCTTGGATCTATCTTAGGACTACATTAAGATCCATAGTATGGCTTCAGTAGCCTCAATTTTAGGCTTGGCTCTATCTTAGGACTACATTAAGATCCATAGTATGGCTTCATTAGCCTCAATTTTAGGCTTGGATCTATCTTAGGACTACATTAAGATCCATAGTATGGCTTCAGTAGTCTCAATTTTAGGCTTGGATCTATCTTAGGACTACATTAAGATCCATAGTATGGCTTCATTAGCCTCAATTTTAGGCTTGGCTCTATCTTAGGACTACATTAAGATCCATAGTATGGCTTCAGTAGTCTCAATTTTAGGCTTGGCTCTATCTTAGGACTACATTAAGATCCATAGTATGGCTTCATTAGCCTCAATTTTAGGCTTGGCTCTATCTTAGGACTACAGTAAGATCCATAGTATGGCTTCAGTAGCCTCAATTTTAGGCTTGGCTCTATCTTAGGACTACATTAAGATCTATAGTATGGCTTCAGTAGTCTCAATTTTAGGCTTGGCTCTATCTTAGGACTACATTAAGATCCATAGTATGGCTTCATTAGCCTCAATTTTAGGCTTGGCTCTATCTTAGGACTACATTAAGATCCATAGTATGGCTTCATTAGCCTCAATTTTAGGCTTGGATCTATCTTAGGACTACATTAAGATCCATAGTATGGCTTCATTAGTCTCAATTTTAGGCTTGGATCTATCTTAGGACTACATTAAGATCCATAGTATGGCTTCATTAGCCTCAATTTTAGGCTTGGCTCTATCTTAGGACTACATTAAGATCCATAGTATGGCTTCAGTAGCCTCAATTTTAGGCTTGGCTCTATCTTAGGACTACATTAAGATCCATAGTATGGCTTCAGTAGTCTCAATTTTAGGCTTGGCTCTATCTTAGGACTACATTAAGATCCATAGTATGGCTTCATTAGTCTCAATTTTAGGCTTGGCTCTATCTTAGGACTACATTAAGATCCATAGTATGGCTTCAGTAGCCTCAATTTTAGGCTTGGATCTATCTTAGGACTACATTAAGATCCATAGTATGGCTTCAGTAGTCTCAATTTTAGGCTTGGCTCTATCTTAGGACTACATTAAGATCCATAGTATGGCTTCATTAGTCTCAATTTTAGGCTTGGCTCTATCTTAGGACTACATTAAGATCCATAGTATGGCTTCAGTAGCCTCAATTTTAGGCTTGGCTCTATCTTAGGACTACATTAAGATCCATAGTATGGCTTCAGTAGCCTCAATTTTAGGCTTGGATCTATCTTAGGACTATATTAAGATCCATAGTATGGCTTCAGTAGTCTCAATTTTAGGCTTGGCTCTATCTTAGGACTACATTAAGATCCATAGTATGGCTTCATTAGCCTCAATTTTAGGCTTGGCTCTATCTTAGGACTACATTAAGATCCATAGTATGGCTTCATTAGCCTCAATTTTAGGCTTGGCTCTATCTTAGGACTACATTAAGATCCATAGTATGGCTTCAGTAGCCTCAATTTTAGGCTTGGATCTATCTTAGGACTACATTAAGATCCATAGTATGGCTTCAGTAGCCTCAATTTTAGGCTTGGATCTATCTTAGGACTACATTAAGATCCATAGTATGGCTTCAGTAGCCTCAATTTTAGGCTTGGCTCTATCTTAGGACTACATTAAGATCCATAGTATGGCTTCATTAGCCTCAATTTTAGGCTTGGCTCTATCTTAGGACTACAGTAAGATCTATAGTATGGCTTCAGTAGCCTCAATTTTAGGCTTGGATCTATCTTAGGACTACATTAAGATCCATAGTATGGCTTCATTAGTCTCAATTTTAGGCTTGGCTCTATCTTAGGACTACATTAAGATCCATAGTATGGCTTCATTAGTCTCAATTTTAGGCTTGGCTCTATCTTAGGACTACATTAAGATCCATAGTATGGCTTCATTAGTCTCAATTTTAGGCTTGGCTCTATCTTAGGACTACATTAAGATCCATAGTATGGCTTCATTAGCCTCAATTTTAGGCTTGGCTCTATCTTAGGACTACAGTAAGATCCGTAGTATGGCTTCATTAGCCTCAATTTTAGGCTTGGCTCTATCTTAGGACTACATTAAGATCCATAGTATGGCTTCATTAGTCTCAATTTTAGGCTTGGCTCTATCTTAGGACTACATTAAGATCCATAGTATGGCTTCATTAGCCTCAATTTTAGGCTTGGCTCTATCTTAGGACTACATTAAGATCCATAGTATGGCTTCATTAGTCTCAATTTTAGGCTTGGCTCTATCTTAGGACTACATTAAGATCCATAGTATGGCTTCATTAGCCTCAATTTTAGGCTTGGCTCTATCTTAGGACTACAGTAAGATCCGTAGTATGGCTTCAGTAGCCTCAATTTTAGGCTTGGCTCTATCTTAGGACTACATTAAGATCTATAGTATGGCTTCAGTAGTCTCAATTTTAGGCTTGGCTCTATCTTAGGACTACATTAAGATCCATAGTATGGCTTCATTAGCCTCAATTTTAGGCTTGGCTCTATCTTAGGACTACATTAAGATCCATAGTATGGCTTCATTAGTCTCAATTTTAGGCTTGGATCTATCTTAGGACTACATTAAGATCCATAGTATGGCTTCATTAGTCTCAATTTTAGGCTTGGATCTATCTTAGGACTACATTAAGATCCATAGTATGGCTTCATTAGCCTCAATTTTAGGCTTGGCTCTATCTTAGGACTACATTAAGATCCATAGTATGGCTTCAGTAGCCTCAATTTTAGGCTTGGCTCTATCTTAGGACTACATTAAGATCCATAGTATGGCTTCATTAGCCTCAATTTTAGGCTTGGCTCTATCTTAGGACTACATTAAGATCCATAGTATGGCTTCAGTAGCCTCAATTTTAGGCTTGGCTCTATCTTAGGACTACATTAAGATCCATAGTATGGCTTCATTAGTCTCAATTTTAGGCTTGGCTCTATCTTAGGACTACATTAAGATCCATAGTATGGCTTCAGTAGCCTCAATTTTAGGCTTGGCTCTATCTTAGGACTACATTAAGATCCATAGTATGGCTTCATTAGCCTCAATTTTAGGCTTGGCTCTATCTTAGGACTACATTAAGATCCATAGTATGGCTTCAGTAGTCTCAATTTTAGGCTTGGCTCTATCTTAGGACTACATTAAGATCCATAGTATGGCTTCATTAGCCTCAATTTTAGGCTTGGCTCTATCTTAGGACTACATTAAGATCTATAGTATGGCTTCAGTAGCCTCAATTTTAGGCTTGGCTCTATCTTAGGACTACATTAAGATCCATAGTATGGCTTCAGTAGCCTCAATTTTAGGCTTGGCTCTATCTTAGGACTACATTAAGATCTATAGTATGGCTTCATTAGCCTCAATTTTAGGCTTGGCTCTATCTTAGGACTACAGTAAGATCCATAGTATGGCTTCATTAGTCTCAATTTTAGGCTTGGCTCTATCTTAGGACTACATTAAGATCTATAGTATGGCTTCAGTAGTCTCAATTTTAGGCTTGGATCTATCTTAGGACTACATTAAGATCCATAGTATGGCTTCAGTAGCCTCAATTTTAGGCTTGGCTCTATCTTAGGACTACATTAAGATCCATAGTATGGCTTCATTAGCCTCAATTTTAGGCTTGGCTCTATCTTAGGACTACATTAAGATCCATAGTATGGCTTCAGTAGCCTCAATTTTAGGCTTGGCTCTATCTTAGGACTACATTAAGATCCATAGTATGGCTTCATTAGTCTCAATTTTAGGCTTGGCTCTATCTTAGGACTACATTAAGATCTATAGTATGGCTTCAGTAGTCTCAATTTTAGGCTTGGATCTATCTTAGGACTACATTAAGATCCATAGTATGGCTTCAGTAGCCTCAATTTTAGGCTTGGCTCTATCTTAGGACTACATTAAGATCCATAGTATGGCTTCATTAGCCTCAATTTTAGGCTTGGCTCTATCTTAGGACTACATTAAGATCCATAGTATGGCTTCAGTAGCCTCAATTTTAGGCTTGGCTCTATCTTAGGACTACATTAAGATCCATAGTATGGCTTCAGTAGTCTCAATTTTAGGCTTGGCTCTATCTTAGGACTACATTAAGATCCATAGTATGGCTTCAGTAGTCTCAATTTTAGGCTTGGCTCTATCTTAGGACTACATTAAGATCCATAGTATGGCTTCAGTAGCCTCAATTTTAGGCTTGGCTCTATCTTAGGACTACATTAAGATCTATAGTATGGCTTCAGTAGTCTCAATTTTAGGCTTGTCTCTATGACTGCCAAGGCAATAACTATTTCAATTTTTAATACGAGTTATTAAGTTTTAGTTTCTTAGTACAGCTTCTTGGCTTTTATCTTGGTCTTTTTATTCAAAGTGGCAGTTTTAGCTGTGTTTGTCTATGTATCATACAGACATTGTTTATCTTGGTCTTGGCAGTTTTAGCTGTGTTAGGGTTTGGGTTAGGTTATCATACAGACCTTGTAGAAAGTTGATTGGCGTACATGATATCCGACAGTTTGGCATGGCATCCTTGATCTTTTTGGCTTCTTGTGGATGGTTGAATCTAAAGTAGTTAGATCGTCCTAAACAAAGCATACATCCTGAAAATAAAAAATTCTTAAATGTATTAGCTCTGTATCATAGAGAATCTAAAGAGATTTATAAACATTGTTCAACATTGTTTTATTTATTTATTTATTACTAGTACAATGGATACAAGAACTGTCCCCAATCTCAGGGGTTCTGTCCATTATCAGAAGAGTTTTGTACATTATAACAGGGTTATGTCCCTTATAACAGTTGTTATGTTCCTTATAACAGGAGTTATGTCCCATATAATAAAGGGATTAATTGATTTAGATATATGATACTTGATGATACTTCTAATTGTATGTACAATCAAACCACAAATTCCATCTGTATCCATATATCAGTGTGTAAGCCTTAGTTTCTTAATTTGTTGTATTTCATGTTCAAGTGCATCAACATTTCTAGACTAGTCCCACTGAATTTTTTTGACATGCTAGGGCTATCCACATCTCCTTGTACACAACTGGATAGATAGTGGATAGTAGAGAAAATGTCCAGGAAACTGCCTAATAGCAATAAAATTCAAAGAGACTTGCAACAAGTCTACACTAGTTTCTGCCAATGTCAATCATGTATTTTACAGAAATACAATACTTTAATTAATCCATCTAAATTAACAAAGTAAAAGGATATAAAATTATTTCTGTCTTTTACGAACTTGTATACTGTATTTCATACCAATAACAGAATGATTGGATACATTTACATAAATCTTGTATATCTAGTTTACTGTATTTCATACCAATAAGAGAATGATAGGATACATTTACATAAATCTTGTATATCTAGTTTACTGTATTTCATACCAATAACAGAATGATTGGATACATTTACATAAATCTTGTATATCTAGTTTACTGTATTTCATACCAATAACAGAATGATTGGATACATTTACATAAATCTTGTATATCTAGTTTACTGTATTTCATACCAATAACAGAATGATTGGATACATTTACATAAATCTTGTATATCTAGTTTACTGTATTTCATACCAATAAGAGAATGATAGGATACATTTACATAAATCTTGTATATCTAGTTTACTGTATTTCATACCAATAACAGAATGATAGGATACATTTACATAAATCTTGTATATCTAGTTTACTGTATTTCATACCAATAACAGAATGATTGGATACATTTACATAAATCTTGTATATCTAGTTTACTGTATTTCATACCAATAAGAGAATGATAGGATACATTTACATAAATCTTGTATATCTAGTTTACTGTATTTCATACCAATAACAGAATGATAGGATACATTTACATAAATCTTGTATATCTAGTTTACTGTATTTCATACCAATAACAGAATGATTGGATACATTTACATAAATCTTGTATATCTAGTTTACTGTATTTCATACCAATAACAGAATGATTGGATACATTTACATAAATCTTGTATATCTAGTTTACTGTATTTCATACCAATAAGAGAATGATTGGATACATTTACATAAATCTTGTATATCTAGTTTACTGTATTTCATACCAATAAGAGAATAATTGGATACATTTACATAAATCTTGTATATCTAGTTTACTGTATTTCATACCAATAAGAGAATGATTGGATACATTTACATAAATCTTGTATATCTAGTTTACTGTATTTCATACCAATAAGAGAATAATTGGATACATTTACATAAATCTTGTATATCTAGTTTACTGTATTTCATACCAATAAGAGAATGATTGGATACATTTACATAAATCTTGTATATCTAGTTTACTGTATTTCATACCAATAAGATAATGATTGGAGTTGGAATTAGAAATGTTAAAAAACTGTTGTATCATGATGCAAATCAGCCTTAAACATAATTAATGTTTTCCCCTTGTTACAACCTGTTATGTATCAGATAGGTATCTTATCTCCAGACAGTGTATATACTGGGAAATCTTAATCCATATTTAACAGACCATTGGTCAGACTCTGTTTATCTATATCAAAAGATGATTGATCAGTTATATTTATCTTATCACCACCTAACTGACTGGACAACTTCTATAAGGGTAATGACTCCTGATATTTTACTTTGCAGGGGAGACATTTAACCATTTACAGTAGGACTGAAATTTCTGGTGCTATTTCTTAATGAAAGGACTACAACTCTGTTCAGTTTGTTTGGTAGACTGAAAGGACCTTCAGTCAATTTATAGTTCTATCATAGCTACAATGTAACAGCAATAAGCCATTAAAATTTAAAATGAATGCTCGAGCACACCCTTGATATGAATTCATAAAATCTACACATGTTAAACACAAGGTGGCATCCGAGGTATAAAAAGAATCTCACTTTTCTGACTTTAGGAGCAAACCCCTACTACAGTGGCATATGCCACCTTCTGTGATGTATAAATATGAACTGCAATCATTCAAGTAATAGAATCTCATTCAACTGGAAAATTAAGACATGCAAATGTAAGGACATCTTTTTTCTGGCCAATAAAAGAACCAATTTAACTGCTTTAATAATTCACTGGTCATATATATTATTAATTTGTTAAATTTCACTGTGAAGATCAATTTTGCCCATTAAACATTTCCAATACAATTTTTACTTGTAAATTTGATACCTTTCACTGTAAAGATCAATTCTGACCATTAGACATGTCCAATACAATTTTTACTTGTAAATTTGTTATGTTAACTCACTGAAGCCACTGGTAAGTTTAACTTTACACTCCATATGACAATGTTAAATGCCTTCTCATAAACATCAAAGCTGACTTATGCCATAATGAATAAGGAATGTATATTTGAACTTGATCTTCATTTTATAGTATTTAATGGCTTGCAAAGTTTAAATAAAATCTGTTGATGCATTTTAAAGTTATCATCTAGAAACCATCAACTGTTGACCAAAAAAGAAACTTGAAATGGCCTTAGTCTAAGACTACAAATTGGATGTGCTGAAAATTGACTTGATCTTCATTTTATAGCATTTAATAGCTGTGCAAAGTTTAAATAAAATCCGTTGACACATTTTCAAGTTATCGTCTGGAAACCACATAGGCACGGACAGACAGACGGACTGAGGGACACTCATATCCATACGCCGGGTATCACATAATACTACTGTAACCAGCCACTTTGTGTGGCGGGGTATAAAAATTAGTAAACTTTTAAAGCTGTATTTAGTGGTGCCCCAAAACACTGTTTGATTTTCTTTAGTTATCATATGATACTAATAATTTTATAATTTTATGTGTGTTATAAGGGGCCATAACTGGTAAAAGAGAACTAGTTAAATTTGAACTTCAACGGTTAGTGGTCCCCTACCAGTGGGGGTGTGGTAGGAATCCATACACAGGACATAAAAACAGGACCAAGTCTATATGCCCCTACCAGTGGGGAGGGGGGGGGAAGGGACAAACACAGGACCAAATCTACATGCCCTTACCATTGGTGAGAGGTGGGGAGGGGGCCATACACAGAACATACATACATGACCAAATCTATATGCCCCTACCAGTGGGGAGTTGGAGGGGCTATACACAGGACCAAATCTACATGCCCCACCAGTGGGGAGAGGTGGGGGAAGGGGCCATACACAGAACATACATACAGGACCAAATCTATATGCCCCTACCAGTGGGGAGTTGGAGGGGCTATACACAGGACCAAATCTATATGCCCCTGCCAGTGGGGGAAGGGGGTCATACAAAGTCTGTTAACATTCATATGGTGTATAGGATCATATGCAAATATCATAAAATAATCTGTCACAATAACAACAATTAACAGAGTAACATGTTACAGAACACTACTGTTACCACAGACTCATATAAAATATCTCCCCACCCCATGTAGAGGAAATGCTTCCCCCACCATGTACAGATAATGATCCCCCAATGTAACTTACCAGATGTCCTTTTGTGTTTATCCATTTCCTGTCAACATATTATAACTAACACAGTTTTTTTTCATTCAAACTTTATGTCTCTACTCTCTGTTATATCAAAAAACACAACATAATAATCTCTTATAATTTAAACTGTTTTTTAGTGATTATCCATTAAATCCCAGGCCTTCTATCCATTACATCCAAGGGCTTTCTCAGTTATGTTGTACTATAAATCTTTTTACAGTTGTAACAACTAGTTCAGGATTTCTACATCTGTTACATATATAAATAGCATTTCACTTTTATCAATATTCAGTTATCTCGGAATTGAAAAATAGGCAAATTATTCCAATTAAAACAATCACCACAAAGATAAAACAAAATCAGCATGACTGTGTACAACAGACTTTGTATTGATGAGCAATCATTAAACATAAACATGATTCTCACTGATGTTATCTATTTATCATAGCTCTCTGCAGGAGCAAAGCTTTGTAGGGGGGGTCAATTAAAGGGAGATTATCACCTCAAGTGTTATATGATATCAGCTAACATGACAACATTTATTTCTACCAGGGAAAATGACATTGGTGTCATTTTTTTTTCTAAATATTCCAGTCAATAGCTTTAACAGTATGTACAAGCTTAAATTCAAATCAAAATAAGATGTAAGAATCCACAGACATCTAGATAAATCTAGAGATATCAGCATGAAACAATAAAAAATAACAAAAATTCTAAGGTGCTCAATTAAGAATAATTAGAGAAGTTATAAATCATGTTTGAAAGGCAGTAGTCACAAAGTTATAAATAGCTCCAAGTTCAGGCAGTCACATAGTTATAAATAGCTCCAAGTCCAGGCAGTAGTCACATAGTTATAAATAGCTCCAAGTCTAGGCAGTAGTCACATAGTTATAAATAGCTCCAAGTCCAGGCAGTAGTCACATAGTTATAAATAGCTCCAAGTCTAGGCAGTAGTCACATAGTTATAAATAGCTCCAAGTCTAGGCAGTAGTCACATAGTTATAAATAGCTCCAAGTCCAGGCAGTAGTCACATAGTTATAAATAGCTCCAAGTCTAGGCAGTAGTCACATAGTTATAAATAGCTCAAAGTCTAGGCAGTAGTCACAATTAGTTATAAATTGCTTCCAGATGAGGCACTAGTCAAATAGCTACATGGCGTGTTCACTTTTTCCTAAAATATTCTATATTGAATAATCAATGTACTAAGTTTTAAAAATGTATCTTCTAATGAAATATATTTGATTTTATGTTAAATCTCCTTAAGATTGGTTTCCCCACTTATACCAGACAATTATAATGTATTGATAACACATCTTCATTAGTAAGTTGTAATTGGGGGGGATAGGAATCAGGAAAGGGGGCCTCCGCTATTGCATCAAGATTATAAACATATTATAAGTTAATTATTTTTATAATAATGAAGATTCCTGCCCTGAAAGAATTGCATATATATAACTGGCATAATACAAGACATAGGACACAGATATCCATGTCCTAAGCATGTTACCCCAGGGGAAAAACTTTAAAGAGGCTTTACCATGCAGATCTCAGCTATTTTGATTACATGTTTTTATAGAGGCCATAACCCTGAAGTGATAACAGTCAAATCTTGATGCTGGACCCACAAAGCTGCCTAGCACCTCCCAGGTGGTCAAATCTTGATGCTGGACCCACAAAGCTGCCTAGCACCTCCCAGGTGGTGGATAGTGATGCTGGACCCACAAAGCTGCCTAGCACCTCCCAGGTGGTGGATAGTGATGCTGGACCCACAAAGCTGCCAAGCACATCCCAGGTGGTGGATAGTGATGCTGGACCCACAAAGCTGCCAAGCACCTCCCAGGTGGTGGATAGTGATGCTGGACCCACAAAGCTGCCAAGCACATCCCAGGTGGTGGATAGTGATGCTGGACCCACAAAGCTGCCAAGCACCTCCCAGGTGGTGGATAGTGATGCTGGACCCACAAAGCTGCCTAGCACCTCCCAGGTGGTCAAATCTTGATGCTGGACCCACAAAGCTGCCTAGCACCTCCCAGGTGGTGGATAGTGATGCTGGACCCACAAAGCTGCCTAGCACCTCCCAGGTGGTGGATAGTGATGCTGGACCCACAAAGCTGCCAAGCACATCCCAGGTGGTGGATAGTGATGCTGGACCCACAAAGCTGCCAAGCACCTCCCAGGTGGTGGATAGTGATGCTGGACCCACAAAGCTGCCAAGCACATCCCAGGTGGTGGATAGTGATGCTGGACCCACAAAGCTGCCAAGCACCTCCCAGGTGGTGGATAGTGATGCTGGACCCACAAAGCTGCCAAGCACCTCCCAGGTGGTGGATAGTGATGCTGGACCCACAAAGCTGCCTAGCACCTCCCAGGTGGTGGATAGTGATGCTGGACCCACAAAGCTGCCTAGCACCTCCCAGGTGGTGGATAGTGATGCTGGACCCACAAAGCTGCCAAGCACCTCGCAGGTGGTGGATAGTGATGCTGGACCCACAAAGCTGCCAAGCACCTCCCAGGTGGTGGATAGTGATGCTGGACCCACAAAGCTGCCTAGCACCTCCCAGGTAGTGGATAGTGATGCTGGACCCACAAAGCTGCCTAGCACCTCCCAGGTGGTGGATAGTGATGCTGGACCCACAAAGCTGCCTAGCACATCCCAGGTGATGGATAGTGATGCTGGACCCACAAAGCTGCCTAGCACATCCCAGGTGGTGGATAGTGATGCTTGACCCACAAAGCTGCCTAGCACCTCCCAGGTAGTGGATAGTGATGCTGGACCCACAAAGCTGCCTAGCACCTCCCAGGTGGTGGATAGTGATGCTGGACCCACAAAGCTGCCAAGCACCTCCCAGGTGGTGGATAGTGATGCTGGACCCACAAAGCTGCCTAGCACCTCCCAGTTGGTGGATAGTGATGCTGGACCCACAAAGCTGCCTAGCACCTCCCAGGTGGTGGATAGTGATGCTGGACCCACAAAGCTGCCTAGCACATCCCAGGTGATGGATAGTGATGCTGGACCCACAAAGCTGCCTAGCACATCCCAGGTGGTGGATAGTGATGCTTGACCCACAAAGCTGCCTAGCACCTCCCAGGTGGTGGATAGTGATGCTGGACCCACAAAGCTGCCTAGCACCTCCCAGGTGGTGGATAGTGATGCTGGACCCACAAAGCTGCCAAGCACATCCCAGGTGGTGGATAGTGATGCTGGACCCACAAAGCTGCCTAGCACATCCCAGGTGGTGGATAGTGATGCTGGACCCACAAAGCTGCCTAGCACCTCCCAGGTGGTGGATAGTGATGCTGGACCCACAAAGCTGCCTAGCACCTCCCAGGTGGTGGATAGTGATGCTGGACCCACAAAGCTGCCAAGCACATCCCAGGTGGTGGATAGTGATGCTGGACCCACAAAGCTGCCTAGCACCTCCCAGGTGGTGGATAGTGATGCTGGACCCACAAAGCTGCCAAGCACCTCCCAGGTGGTGGATAGTGATGCTGGACCCACAAAGCTGCCTAGCACCTCCCGGGTGGTGGATAGTGATGCTGGACCCACAAAGCTGCCTAGCACCTCCCAGGTGGTGGATAGTGATGCTGGACCCACAAAGCTGCCTAGCACCTCCAAGGTGGTGGATAGTGATGCTGGACCCACAAAGCTGCCTAGCACCTCCCAGGTGGTGGATAGTGATGCTGGACCCACAAAGCTGCCTAGCACATCCCAGGTGGTGGATAGTGATGCTGGACCCACAAAGCTGCCTAGCACCTCCCAGGTGGTGGATAGTGATGCTGGACCCACAAAGCTGCCTAGCACCTCCCAGGTGGTGCATAGTGATGCTGGACCCACAAAGCTGCCTAGCACCTCCCAGGTAGTGGATAGTGATGCTGGACCCACAAAGCTGCCAAGCACCTCCCAGGTGGTGGATAGTGATGCTGGACCCACAAAGCTGCCAAGCACCTCCCAGGTGGTGGATAGTGATGCTGGACCCACAAAGCTGCCTAGCACCTCCCAGGTGGTGGATAGTGATGCTGGACCCACAAAGCTGCCTAACACCTCCCAGGTAGTGGATAGTGATGCTGGACCCACAAAGCTGCCAAGCACCTCCCAGGTGGTGGATAGTGATGCTGGACCCACAAAGCTGCCAAGCACCTCCCAGGTGGTGGATAGTGATGCTGGACCCACAAAGCTGCCTAGCACCTCCCAGGTGGTGGATAGTGATGCTGGACCCACAAAGCTGCCTAGCACCTCCCAAATAGTTTAAACTCTCTCATTGGGGTTGTCAGTCATAATACAGAAGGCCTGATGCAGCACACAGTGGATAAGGTGTGGAGTTCCACCGTACTTGCCAGAAGGAATCATTGTAGCCACTACAAAAGGCTAAATTCCCAATGCTCTACCAATTGAACCTTTCAAGAGGCAGTCAAATTATGTTCCAGATGTCTCACCCTTTTTTTATGTTGCCATGTTGATTGTTAACTTGTTTTCTTAACGAAATATTGCATTAACCAACCAATCAATCAATCAGAAATTTTGCTATTTTGAGCCAAAACCACTTTCAAATGTACAGGACCAAATCTATATATTTATAACAATACAAAGTATAATTTGCGCAGTTATACATGAAACAGTCATTAAACATATAGGAATATTATTTCAGTTTAATCACCCAGAAAGTCATTTTAAAACTGCCTGTTGTCTATAAAATGGCAGAAACATGAAATGATCATTGATGGAAGTAATCAATCAAAAACAGAAGAAATGCTAAAATCAGCAATAAATTTCTAAGATTTTGCTGATCTGATACAATCCTCCATTATAGATTATGTAACACGCATTGTATAAGAGAAGAAGGAACCAAAAGTAAGCATGTGGTGTATTCTGTTCTGACATCATGGGGTTGTTTAAATGGCATTCTGATTTATTGTTGTGAAGTTCTTCTGAACTAAATGATTTTTGCAGAATATAAACTCCTGCAATATCATACTCTGCAGAACAATCAGTTTACTCTGAATACAGAGCAAGGGTTATTACATGAATATCTGCTGGTATAGTTCACATAATACAGGCAAATATTTGATAATTCACTTGGTACAAATTGAGCAACCCATATATAATAGCGTCTGGGATCACCTTATTTTAATTTCGCTACCAATAGGTGGAGACAAACAATGATTCTATTTTTAGAGCCCTATTTTTAAACCAGGAAAACCATGCAAACATATATATACTTATAATATGACGTCACAGTAAGATTCACTCTTGATTATGCATAACAATAATATTTGTTTAATTAATTGATAAAGTAATATTTTATAAAAATATTCAAATTTAAACTTTGGTACAATTTGTTGTACACTTCTTGATATGAAGGGAAGTAATTTTTTAGACTATAAAAATATCATCCAATCAAAAATTACGCCCAGTTTTGGGCGTAATGGTAACGAGTTTAATATAGAGCTGAATCCAGACGCACAAATGTAATTAAGCGTCTGGATGATCGAGACTATAACAGACCCAGAGTACAACTGGTTACTTAATAAGAAACCAGTAATAGACCCAGAATACAACTGGTTACCTAATAGGAAACCAGTAACAGACCCAGAGTACATCTGGTTACCTAATAAGAAACCAGTAATAGACCCAGAGTACAACTGGTTACCTAATAAGAAACTAGTAATAGACCCAGAGTACAACTGGTTACCTAATAAGAAACTAGTAATAGACCCAGAGTACAACTGGTAACCTAATAAGAAACCAGTAATAGATCACCAGGACATCTGTGGTGCCTGCTCAATTATAGCCTTATCTAAACTTCATTAATGTAAAATAAAAATTATCCCTCTATTGTAGATATGTTAATTTGCTGAGATATAAAAAACTGGTACAGCATGCTATCTACATAAAGTTTAACTCACATACAGAGATTAACAAATCTGTGTAAATTAAACATAGCTGTATATTATGTAACTAACATTTTCAGTACTATTTTATTGTTGGCAGATTATAATTAGGTGTGTATACAGATTTCCTTGCATATAAATTTTAAAATCAATCAGAAGATACCAAGGTGTGATCACATTTAAAACACACGGTTGCATTATTTTAGCAGAAATTCCAAATTTCCTAATTACAAACTTGTGTTGATACTTACGGAGAACTATAGAAAATTGAATATTGTGTTGATATGGCAACCAAAGAAAAGTAATTTTACAACTCATTAAGAAGCTAATATTGACAAGATATATCTTCGATGATCTAATTTGAGTTTTTTTAGGCGTATGTCATAATGTGTTTACCAAACTCCACGACTTAACTAATCACAGAATCAAATACTTGCTGTTATAGTTCTGTCTTCTCCTATTAATGAGAAATTTCTTTTGTTTGTTTTTACCTGGCTTTTTACTTTGGGGAATCTTGCCATCTCTTTGTCAAAAATATTAATGGAATCTTGCCATCTCTTTGTCAAAATTATTAATGAAATCTTCAAAGATATTTATATTTCAGGAATTAATGGTACATACCAATATTCTACTTGCTGAGGTAACACAATGGTACATACCAATATTCTACCTGCTGAGGTAACACAATGGTACATACCAATATTCTACCTGCTGAGGTACATAATTATAATACATGTATTAAAGAAAATTGTGATATGCAGTTTATCTGTTACCCTGGTCTATTGTTAGATTTATAAATCTTAATTTCTAAAATAAAACTTCTCATAACTACAATAAAATAGATTTTATTGTGTGATCAAATACACGGACACATTTTTATTTTATTTTATTTTATTTTTATTCAATGACGGAAATTCTGTTTGTGGTATCAAGGAAAACTAACTCTTCTCCACAAGGCACAAGGATGACTTCAAAGTCTATATTTAACTGTTTATTATTATTATTATTATAGTTAATGCTATTTAACCCCCAAATAATGTAATACATTGCAACACCCAAAACTGTTTACCTGACACTTAATATTCCATATAGCCTAGTCTCTGGAATGGACTCTAAACTACCAATACTTTGAATAGTAGTTTAAATCCTTTACTATTAGTATGTACTATAAACAATTGTTTAGAAATAGATTATTGCCATCAGGCTTTATGTTAATTAGAACATGGCCAGATGGCGATATCCCGTTATAAATCACACTGAGACTAATTGCAATAATCAGTTTCTAACAAACCTTTTAAAGTTTCAAAGTGCTCCAAAAGGACGTTTTCAACTGCCATATTGGTTTTTAAAACTAAAATGGATATTTTATCCCCCTCAAAACTGATAAAAAAATATCAGCTTGTCAATTACCACACATTCCTCTTAATGAATGAAATAATTAACAAAACTGTGTTGATCCAGTTTGAACTGTGTTCAGTTGGGCTTATGATGTCGGAATTCTGAGAGGTCAGCTGAAGGTATATGCTCATTAGAAAACTAATGTATACTCTAAGAGTATGATGGATGCCATATTAGGATTGTGTTGTGTGATTTATCCTGTATAACCCTCCATTAATGGAAACTATTGATGTCAAATAAGCTTTGCTAAACTACATATACGTTGAGTCTGTGTTCTTGATATCTCTGTCTATTATAATTTTCAAGCAAACAGCCAAAAATCTGAAAAAGAGTCATTAAAAGCAATAACTCCTACCAAGAGCTTGCCTTACTGATAATGTATTTAATTAAGCTGTTTATAGTTTTTTCCTTAGTTGGTATAGCTTACAGTAATAGATAAAAGCTAAAACTACCATACAATTAGAAAATTAGTCATTAAAGGGCAACAACTCCTATAAGGAACCAACTGACAATTTTTGCCATGCTAACTTATTTGTAGATCTTGCCATGCTTATCATTTAAGCTGTTTACAGTGTCTTTACATCAATCATATCATTAATGATATCATCCAAAAAAAAAGGAAAAAAAGAGAAGAAAATGACACTGATTTTCAGCTTGGTACATATTCCTTAACACCTCCTTTTTCTAAGTTCACTACAGCATATTTAGTATTAAGCACAGCCAGTGAAGAGATCTCCTCATGATATCTCTCTTGGAGTCAACCACAGCCAGTGAAGAGATCTCATCATGATATCTCTCTTGGAGTCAACCACAGCCAGTGAAGAGATCTCCTCATGATATCTCTCTTGGAGTCAACCACAGCCAGTGAAGAGATCTCCTCATGATATCTCTCTTGGAGTCAACCACAGCCAGTGAAGAGATCTCATCATGATATCTCTCTTGGAGTCAACCACAGCCAGTGAAGAGATCTCCTCATGATATCTCCCTTGGAGTCAACCACAGCCAGTGAAGAGATCTCCTCATGATATCTCTCTTGGAGTCAACCACAGCCAGTGAAGAGATCTCATCATGATATCTCTCTTGGAGTCAACCACAGCCAGTGAAGAGATCTCATCATGATATCTCTCTTGGAGTCAACCACAGCCAGTGAAGAGATCTCCTCATGATATCTCTCTTGGAGTCAACCACAGCCAGTGAAGAGATCTCATCATGATATCTCTCTTGGAGTCAACCACAGCCAGTGAAGAGATCTCCTCATGATATCTCTCTTGGAGTCAACCACAGCCAGTGAAGAGATCTCCTCATGATATCTCCCTTGGAGTCAACCACAGCCAGTGAAGAGATCTCCTCATGATATCTCTCTTGGAGTCAACCACAGCCAGTGAAGAGATCTCATCATGATATCTCTCTTGGAGTCAACCACAGCCAGTGAAGAGATCTCCTCATGATATCTCTCTTGGAGTCAACCACAGCCAGTGAAGAGATCTCCTCATGATATCTCTCTTGGAGTCAACCACAGCCAGTGAAGAGATCTCATCATGATATCTCTCTTGGAGTCAACCACAGCCAGTGAAGAGATCTCCTCATGATATCTCTCTTGGAGTCAACCACAGCCAGTGAAGAGATCTCATCATGATATCTCTCTTGGAGTCAACCACAGCCAGTGAAGAGATCTCATCATGATATCTCCCTTGGAGTCAACCACAGCCAGTGAAGAGATCTCATCATGATATCTCTCTTGGAGTCAACCACAGCCAGTGAAGAGATCTCATCATGATATCTCTCTTTGAGTCAACCACAGCCAGTGAAGAGATCTCATCATGATATCTCCCTTGGAGTCAACCACAGCCAGTGAAGAGATCTCCTCATGATATCTCCCTTGGAGTCAACCACAGCCAGTGAAGAGATCTCATCATGATATCTCCCTTGGAGTCAACCACAGCCAGTGAAGAGATCTCATCATGATATCTCCCTTGGAGTCAACCACAGCCAGTGAAGAGATCTCCTCATGATATCTCTCTTGGAGTCAACCACAGCCAGTGAAGAGATCTCATCATGATATCTCCCTTGGAGTCAACCACAGCCAGTGAAGAGATCTCATCATATCTCTCTTGGAGTCAACCACAGCCAGTGAAGAGATCTCATCATGATATCTCTCTTGGAGTCAACCAATGTGTGGCAGTGGTGATTGTGGTTGACGTAGGATACCCAGAATCCTCTGTGTGGAGATTGGAAGTCACCCCACCGACCTTAAAGAAAGGACAACAACTCAGGACACCCACATACACTGACCTTGATGAAGGGTAACAATTTAAGATGTTTTTAGACTGACCTGATAGAAAGTAACAGCTGAACACTCACTATACAGAAACAACTATCTATGAATGAAATACTAGAAAACAACAAGCATGCGAAGGAATGTCTTTGATCAACTTAGAATTAAAAGTAGATAGGTACTCGTCTTTTCAATTGAAGTAAACTGTCTTACCTATAAAGTAATGACAGAGGAACCTAACTCATTAACATCACTCACAAAACAATTAACTTCCAATGGCACTGGCCTAAATGTCAACAATTAGTATAATAAAGATCTGACTTAATGCCAAAACTGCAGGCAACAGTAACAACAAATAACAGTTTCCTTCCTCTGTTATAACTTGAGAAACAATATCAAATGTTCGTAGGAAAACAGTAAAATGATTGGTTATTTGATTAGTTGTATAATGTACAGTAAATGTCAGATATATTCTGGATGAGAAAAAGTTAACAAAGAATAAAAAAAATTGGGAAAAGGCTGGACCAAAGGGTACACATTTGGGGAAAGGCTGGACCAAAGGGTACACAATTGGGGAAAGGCTGGACCAAAGGGTATACAATTTTTGAGTGCCACTGGAAAAATCCGGAGTGTTGGTGTCAAAAGTCAACAAAACACAAAAAAAGAAGTTTTTACAACTAAACACCTAAGGTTATGTACCATAAATTATTTTCCTGTAAATTGAAGTTGATCGTTTATTTATCACACATTAAGCCATCAAACCTTTAACACATACAATACATGTGACCTAAAAGTTCGCTACGTTTTTTCTTTGGATTCAAATATCTTTAGTATGTATGTTATGAGGTTATAACTTTAAAGCTTTTTAAAATGATATGAAACACCTGAAGTATTTTTAAAGATTGAAAAATACTTTTAAAACATCATGATTTTTCATTATAAATTCAATTATAATTTCAAATTCCATTTCAATATAAAATGGTTGAACGTGACCTTTTGACCTGGCCCTGCTGATTCCATTTTTTGTTTAATCTGAATCTGTTACTAGTCACTAGACCCAATAAAAAGGTTTCAGGCCAAAGGACTCTTTATGATGGTTGCTAGTCAATGGCCTCTATATGATGGCTGCTAGTCAATGGCCTCTATATGATGGCTGCTAGTCATGAGCCAGTTACAACTGGTGTTTTTAGTTTTTTTATGGAAATGTTAATGATGTGAACAGGATAAAAAGATACATAATTTAATGGATATACACAAAGCAATATAGACAGTGAAAAAAATAGTGATTGTTTAAGATTGATCTGTCGAGACTAATTCATGTAGACACAAATTTAATCAAATTGATTGCAGTATTATAAACATTTGGGGTTTTTTTCTGCTATAGTTACTCTGAACATCTTCACATCTGGATTTTCGGAGAGATTCTATATAAAATCCAGGTGCGAAGAAAGCTTTGTTCTCAGTCTAATTATTTACATGGATGTAAGAGTTTACTGGAAACAGATGCCCATCTTCTCTGTGTAATTAAAATATGTGCTTGGATTTTAACATCTTTTTCAGATGTTGGAGTATTAATAGATCATACTATAGTATTTTAGTTACTTCCTGTGTCTTATGTAATTGTAGCTAAGCATACTCAAACACCTTAAGATGTTATATAAAATATAATAATTTCATAAATTTTAATACTAAAATAAAAAACCAGAGGTTTCCAAGAGTCTGTATTGCTCACCTCATTAATATTTGCTATGAAGAAGTATTTGATTACTTTCTAAAAAGATTTTTTCTTAAGCTAAGTCAGAGGTAATGAGAGCTCGAGATTTTTAATTTCATGACACCCCATTTTGTGTCCTCAAGTCAAAAAACTTCCTACATGACACTACAATATATGACCTCAAGTCAAAACACTAACTCCATGACACCACAATGTGACCTCAAGTCAAAACACTACCTCAATGACACCACAATGTGCCCTTAAGTCAAAACACTACCTCCATGACACCACAATGTGACCTCAAGTCAGAACACTACCTCCATGACACCGCAATGTGACCTCAAGTCAGAACACTACCTCAATGGGCCCTCAGGTCAGAACACTACCTACATGACATCACAATGTGTCCTCAAGTCAAAACACTACCTCCATGACACCACAATGTGACCTCAAGACAAAGCACTACCTCCATGACACCACAATGTGACCTCAAGTCAGAACACTACCTCAATGGGCCCTCAGGTCAGAACACTACCTACATGACATCACAATGTGTCCTCAAGTCAAAACACTACCTCCATGACACCACAATGTGACCTCAAGACAAAGCACTACCTCCATGACACCGCAATGTGACCTCAAGTCAAAACACTACCTCCATGACACCACAATGTGACCTCAAGACAAAGCACTACCTCCATGACACCGCAATGTGTCCTCAAGTCAGAACACTACCTCCATGACACTGCAATGTGACCTCAAGTCAGAACACTACCTCAATGGGCCCTCAGGTCAGAACACTACCTCCATGACATCACAATGTGACCTCAAGTCAAAACACTAACTCCATGACACCACAATGTGTCCTCAAGTCAGAACACTACCTACATGACATCATAATGTGTCCTCAAGTCAAAACACTACCTCCATGACACCACAATGTGACCTCAAGACAAAGCACTACCTCCATGACACTGCAATGTGACCTCAAGTCAGAACACTACCTCAATGGGCCCTCAAGTCAAAACACTACCTCAATGACACCACAATGTGCCCTTAAGTCAAAACACTACCTCCATGACACCACAATGTGACCTCAAGACAAAGCACTACCTCCATGACATCACAATGTGTCCTCAAGTCAAAACACTACCTACATGACATCATAATGTGTCCTCAAGTCAAAACACTACCTCCATGACACCACAATGTGCCCTCAAGTCAGAACACTACCTCCATGACACCACAATGTGTCCTCAAGTCAAAACACTACCTCCATGACATCACACTGTGATCTCAAGTCAGAACACTACCTCCATGACACCACAATGTGTCCTCAAGTCAAAACACTACCTCCATGACATCACAATGTGATCTCAAGTCAGAACACTACCTCCATGACACCACAATGTGTCCTCAAGTCAAAACACTACCTCCATGACATCACAATGTGTCCTCAAGTCAGAACACTACCTCCATGACACCACAATGTGCCCTCAAGTCAGAACACTACCTCAATGACATCACAATGTGTCCTCAAGTCAGAACACTACCTCCATGACACCACAATGTGTCCTCAAGTAAAAACACTACCTCCATGACATCACAATGTGTCCTCAAGTCAGAACACTACCTCCATGACACCACAATGTGTCCTCAAGTAAAAACACTACCTCCATGACATCACAATGTGTCCTCAAGTCAAAACACTACCTCCATGACATCATAATGTGTCCTCAAGTCAGAACACTACCTCCATGACACCACAATGTGCCCTCAAGTCAGAACACTACCTCAATGACATCACAATGTGTCCTCAAGTCAGAACACTACCTCCATGACACCACAATGTGTCCTCAAGTAAAAACACTACCTCCATGACACCACAATGTGCCCTTAAGTCAAAACACTACCTCCATGACACCACAATGTGTCCTGAAGTCAAAACACTACCTCAATGGGTCCTCAGGTCAGAACACTACCTCCATGACACCACAATGTGACTTCAAGTCAAAACACTACCTCAATGGGCCCTCAAGTCAAAACACTACCTCAATGACACCACAATGTGCCCTTAAGTCAAAACACTACCTCCATGACACCACAATGTGTCCTCAAGTCAAAACACTACCTCCATGACACCACAATGTGCCCTCAAGTCAAAACACTACCTCCATGACACCACAGTATTCTTATCAAGACATCTGGGGTATATATACTTTACATATGATCAATCCATTATTGATCATGTATTTAAAATAACCTAATCATTATCCTGATGTTTGTGAAATGATTCTATCAATAAACAAAACAAACAGCTTACAATTAAGCTTTAATGTCAAAACAAGAATTGATTGAATAATTGAGCATTAAGGGATTTAAATGATATTTTTATTCATTTAAAACAAGAATCCAGGGGACACAACTATATACAAAGAATTCAGGGGACACAACTATGTACAAAGAATTAAGGGGACACAACTAAATACATAGAATTCAGGTGACACAACTATAGGTGTAGGACCACCAAATACCGGGAATCAGTCAAGAGGTTGTAAGTAAAAGTAGTACTATTCAACAGACAGGTTCACTCTTGCATCATATAGAATATGAACCGCACATGATACCAGGATAAATTTGGTATTTTTGGAAAGCTGAATATTCTAGGAAACTTGAGGATAAAGTTTTATTAGTTTTAAATGAACATAAAAATGTTGAGAGTCAATTATTGACAAGCACTAACTTTGGACTGAAATAGAAAGTGAAAGTAGATTTTTAGACCACGTGGACTTCAGGTTGAGCGTTTTTTCTTATATGCAATGAAACATATTGTGAAATTTTGACAGAATGTTCAGCCAGTACATTTTTATAGGGGACAGAAGTGTCACTTAATTTGAAACAAAGGTAAATTTTCTAGGATAAGTCAAAATTATCAAATTTTAATATAGCCGAAGAGTAAAAAAACTATGGTGGTCCTACACCTATATACAAAGAATTCAGGGGAAACAATTATAAACAAAGATTCAGGGGACACAAATATATACAAAGAATTCAGGGGACACAACTATATACAAAAAAAATTCAGGGGACACTACTATATAAAAAAAAAATTCAGGGGACACAACTATATACAAAGAATTCAGGGGACACAACTATATACAAAAAAATTCAGAGGACACAACACTCTCTGGCACAGAGAACATAACTGGTTCCCAGATATTTACTGCTGGACTACATTTGTTGTCTGCGTGTAATGTTTGTAAACAAAGAATGATGTTTGTAAAATAATGCAAGAGATCTTTTTCATTTTTATATAGTCTATTTATACACTTTTGATACAGTTTTACATTGCAAATACAACGTTTGTACACGAAGCGTATCCGCTATGTGAGATATCTCTCCCAATGTCAACCAATGGTATGGAAGAGGTCATTGTGGTTGACGGCGGATACCCAGAAACCTTTGTGTTGAGATTATAACACACAACTATATACAAAGAATTCAGGGGACACAACTATATACAAAGAATTCTGGGGACACAACTAAATACATAGAATTAAGGGTATACAACTATATACAAAGAATTCAGGGGACACAACTGTATACAAAGAATTCAGGGAACACAACTGTATACAAAGAATTCAGGGGACACAACTGTATACAAAGAATTCAGAAGACAACTGCATACAAAGAATTCAGGGGACACAACTATATACAAAGAATTCAGGGGACACAATTATATACAAAGAATTCAGGGGACACAACTATAGGTGTAGGACCACCAAATACGGGGAACCAGTCCTGAGGTTAAAGTAGTGCTATTTAAAAATAGCTGCTCACTGTTATAATTATAAATTTTGAACCATAATAGATATTGGAACAAACTTGGTATTTTTGGAAAGCTGAATAATTCAGGAAACAAGAGGATAAAGTTGAACTGATGTGTACTAAAGATAAAAATTATGTGAGTGATTGGATAACATGCACTATTTTAAGACTGAACTTGAAAGTGAAAGTAGATTTTTTTAAGTGAGTTGCCTTCCGGTTTGTCGTAAGTTCTTATATACCATGAAAGAGGTGCTGAAATTTTAAGAGAATACTTAGGGGTTACATGTTGTCATGTGACAGGAATATTTCTTTATTTGAAACACAGGTAAAATGTTTAGAAAAATTCAAAATCAACTAATTATATATTTTTATAGCTGAAGAGGAGATAAACAATGGTGGTCATACCCCTATATACAAAGAATTCAGGGGACACAACTGTATACAATGATTTCAGGGGACACATCTGCATACAAAGAATTCAGGGGACACAACTGTATACAAAGAATTCAGGGGACACAACTGTATACAATGATTTCAGGGGACACATCTGCATACAAAGAATTCAGGGGACACAACTGTATACAATGAATTCAGGGGACACATCTGCATACAAAGAATTCAGGGGACACAACTGTATACAAAGAATTCATGACAGACAACTGTATACAAAGAATTCAGGGGACACAACTGTATACAAAGAATTCAGGGGACACAACTGTATACAAAGAATTCAGGGGACACAACTGCATACAAAGAATTCAGGGGACACAACTGTATACAAAGAATTTAGGAGAGACAACTGTATACAAAGAATTCAGGGGACACAACTGTATACAAAGAATTCAGGGGACACAACTGTATACAAAGAATTCAGGGGACACAACTGCATACAAAGAATTCAGTCAACACAACTGTATACAAAGAATTCAGGGGTCACAACTGTATACAAAGAATTCAGAAGACAACTGCATACAAAGAATTCAGGGGACACAACTATAGGTGTAGGACCACCAAATACGGGAACCAGTCCTGAGGTTAAAGTAGTGCTATTTAAAAATAGCTGCTCACTGTTATAATTATAAATTTTGAACCATAATAGATATTGGAACAAACTTGGTATTTTTGGAAAGCTGAATAATTCTCGAAACAAGAGGATAAAGTTGAACTGATGTGTACTAAAGATAAAAATTATGTGAGTGATTGGATAACATGCACTATTTTGGGACTGAACTTGAAAGTGAAAGTAGATTTTTTTAAGTGAGTTGCCTTCCAGTTTGTCGTAAGTTCTTATATGCCATGAAAATGGTGCTGAAATTTTAAGAGAATACTTAGGGGTTACATGTTGTCATGTGACAGGAATATTTCTTTATTTGAAACACAGGTAAAATGTTTAGAAAAATTCAAAATCAACTAATTATATATTTTTATAGCCGAAGAGGAGATAAACAATGGTGGTCATACCCCTATATACAAAGAATTCAGGGGACACAACTGTATACAATGATTTCAGGGGACACATCTGCATACAAAAAATTCAGGGGACACAACTGTATACAAAGAATTCATGACAGACAACTGTATACAAAGAATTCAGGGGACACAACTGTATACAATGATTTCAGGGGACACATCTGCATACAAAGAATTCAGGGGACACAACTGTATACAATGAATTCAGGGGACACATCTGCATACAAAGAATTCAGGGGACACAACTGTATACAAAGAATTCAGGAGAGACAACTGTATACAAAGAATTCAGGGGACACAACTGTATACAAAGAATTCAGGGGACACAACTGTATACAAAGAATTCAGGGGACACAACTGTATACAAAGAATTCAGGGGACACAACTTATACAAAGAATTCAGGAGAGACAACTATATACAAAGAATTCAGGGGACACAACTGTATACAAAGAATTCAGGGGACACAACTGTATACAAAGAATTCAGGGGACACAACTGCATACAAAGAATTCAGTCAACACAACTGTATACAAAGAATTCAGTAGAGACAACTGTATACAAAGAATTCAGGGGACACAACTGTATACAAAGAATTCAGGGGACACAACTGTATACAAAAAATTCAGGGGACACAACTGTATACAAAGAATTCAGGGGTCACAACTGTATACAAAGAATTCAGAAGACAACTGCATACAAAGAATTCAGGGGACACAACTATAGGTGTAGGACCACCAAATACGGGAACCAGTCCTGAGGTTAAAGTAGTGCTATTTAAAAATAGCTGCTCACTGTTATAATTATAAATTTTGAACCATAATAGATATTGGAACAAACTTGGTATTTTTGGAAAGCTGAATAATTCTCGAAACAAGAGGATAAAGTTGAACTGATGTGTACTAAAGATAAAAATTATGTGAGTGATTGGATAACATGCACTATTTTGGGACTGAACTTGAAAGTGAAAGTAGATTTTTTTAAGTGAGTTGCCTTCCAGTTTGTCGTAAGTTCTTATATGCCATGAAAATGGTGCTGAAATTTTAAGAGAATACTTAGGGGTTACATGTTGTCATGTGACAGGAATATTTCTTTATTTGAAACACAGGTAAAATGTTTAGAAAAATTCAAAATCAACTAATTATATATTTTTATAGCCGAAGAGGAGATAAACAATGGTGGTCATACCCCTATATACAAAGAATTCAGGGGACACAACTGTATACAATGATTTCAGGGGACACATCTGCATACAAAAAATTCAGGGGACACAACTGTATACAAAGAATTCATGACAGACAACTGTATACAAAGAATTCAGGGGACACAACTGTATACAATGATTTCAGGGGACACATCTGCATACAAAGAATTCAGGGGACACAACTGTATACAATGAATTCAGGGGACACATCTGCATACAAAGAATTCAGGGGACACAACTGTATACAAAGAATTCAGGAGAGACAACTGTATACAAAGAATTCAGGGGACACAACTGTATACAAAGAATTCAGGGGACACAACTGTATACAAAGAATTCAGGGGACACAACTGCATACAAAGAATTCAGGGGACACAACTTATACAAAGAATTCAGGAGAGACAACTATATACAAAGAATTCAGGGGACACAACTGTATACAAAGAATTCAGGGGACACAACTGTATACAAAGAATTCAGGGGACACAACTGCATACAAAGAATTCAGTCAACACAACTGTATACAAAGAATTCAGTAGAGACAACTGTATACAAAGAATTCAGGGGACACAACTGTATACAAAGAATTCAGGGGACACAACTGTATACAAAAAATTCAGGGGACACAACTGTATACAAAGAATTCAGGGGTCACAACTGTATACAAAGAATTCAGAAGACAACTGCATACAAAGAATTCAGGGGACACAACTATAGGTGTAGGACCACCAAATACGGGAACCAGTCCTGAGGTTAAAGTAGTGCTATTTAAAAATAGCTGCTCACTGTTATAATTATAAATTTTGAACCATAATAGATATTGGAACAAACTTGGTATTTTTGGAAAGCTGAATAATTCTCGAAACAAGAGGATAAAGTTGAACTGATGTGTACTAAAGATAAAAATTATGTGAGTGATTGGATAACATGCACTATTTTGGGACTGAACTTGAAAGTGAAAGTAGATTTTTTTAAGTGAGTTGCCTTCCAGTTTGTCGTAAGTTCTTATATGCCATGAAAATGGTGCTGAAATTTTAAGAGAATACTTAGGGGTTACATGTTGTCATGTGACAGGAATATTTCTTTATTTGAAACACAGGTAAAATGTTTAGAAAAATTCAAAATCAACTAATTATATATTTTTATAGCCGAAGAGGAGATAAACAATGGTGGTCATACCCCTATATACAAAGAATTCAGGGGACACAACTGTATACAATGATTTCAGGGGACACATCTGCATACAAAAAATTCAGGGGACACAACTGTATACAAAGAATTCATGACAGACAACTGTATACAAAGAATTCAGGGGACACAACTGTATACAATGATTTCAGGGGACACATCTGCATACAAAGAATTCAGGGGACACAACTGTATACAATGAATTCAGGGGACACATCTGCATACAAAGAATTCAGGGGACACAACTGTATACAAAGAATTCAGGAGAGACAACTGTATACAAAGAATTCAGGGGACACAACTGTATACAAAGAATTCAGGGGACACAACTGTATACAAAGAATTCAGGGGACACAACTGCATACAAAGAATTCAGGGGACACAACTTATACAAAGAATTCAGGAGAGACAACTATATACAAAGAATTCAGGGGACACAACTGTATACAAAGAATTCAGGGGACACAACTGTATACAAAGAATTCAGGGGACACAACTGCATACAAAGAATTCAGTCAACACAACTGTATACAAAGAATTCAGGAGAGACAACTGTATACAAAGAATTCAGGGGACACAACTGTATACAAAGAATTCAGGGGACACAACTGTATACAAAAAATTCAGGGGACACAACTGTATACAAAGAATTCAGGGGACACAACTGTATACAAAGAATTCAGGGGACACAACTGTAGACAAAGAATTTAGGGGACACAACTGCATACAAAGAATTCAGGGGACACAACTATATACACATTTTCATTATTAACAACTGTTCCGTGTTTGGGATCAACAACCTAAAATTGAAAACTGATTTTCATGTTTGTAATAATAACAGAAAAGAATCTCAATACAAACATTACGTCTGCAGCTGTCTTATCAACAAATGGTGTGAAAACTCATTGCAAATGCCAAACTCTACCTCTTCCTGTTTTTATAATTAGGCTACATAATAACTCCATCAAATTGTTACTATATAAAATCTTACAAGACAACTGGATACAAAAATATCAGACAACCAAATAAGATTATCAAAGGATACTTGATGTAATAATTTAATTTATAAATCTAATTGGCATAAAATGGGGATTGATTTCCTCAGATCAAACTGGGCTATGATAACGTCCCTAATGGTCATGATATATTTTCAGTGATTCAATAATCTCCTCATCACATTACAAAGGAACTGTTATCATGGCATCAATGTTATTATTTCAGCAGCCTTTTTATGTGTTTTTGACTTTGAAGTTTCCATGAAGTCAAGAATGCATTACTGTAGATACACATGGTAGGTAAAGTACTGGAGGCAGTTTACATTCTTTATAACTATATATTATACTAAGACAAACATAAATGTACATTTTTGTGCAGTATCTCCTGAAGATATAGTAACAAATGGACCTATATATCATACCAGCAGGGATAAAATATAACAAATGGACCTATATATCATACCAGCAGGGATAAAATATAACAAATGGACCTATATATCATACCAGCAGGGATAAAATATAACAAATGGACCTATATATCATACCAGCAGGGATAAAATATAACAAATGGACCTATATATCATACCAGCAGGGATAAAATATAACAAATGGACCTATATATCATACCAGCAGGGATAAAATATAACAAATGGACCTATATATCATACCAGCAGGGATAAAATATAACAAATGGACCTATATATCATACCAGCAGGGATAAAATATAACAAATGGACCTATATATCATACCAGCAGGGATAAAATATAACAAATGGACCTATATATCATACCAGCAGGGATAAAATATAACAAATGGACCTATATATCATACCAGCAGGGATAAAATATAACAAATGGACCTATATATCATACCAGCAGGGATAAAATATAACAAATGGACCTATATATCATACCAGCAGGGATAAAATATAACAAATGGACCTATATATCATACCAGCAGGGATAAAATATAACAAATGGACCTATATATCATACCAGCAGGGATAAAATATAACAAATGGACCTATATATCATACCAGCAGGGATAAAATATAACAAATGGACCTATATATCATACCAGCAGGGATAAAATATAACAAATGGACCTATATATCATACCAGCAGGGATAAAATATAACAAATGGACCTATATATCATACCAGCAGGGATAAAATATAACAAATGGACCTATATATCATACCAGCAGGGATAAAATATAACAAATGGACCTATATATCATACCAGCAGGGATAAAATATAACAAATGGACCTATATATCATACCAGCAGGGATAAAATATAACAAATGGACCTATATATCATACCAGCAGGGATAAAATATAACAAATGGACCTATATATCATACCAGCAGGGATAAAATATAACAAATGGACCTATATATCATACCAGCAGGGATAAAATATAACAAATGGACCTATATATCATACCAGCAGGGATAAAATACAACAAATGGACCTATATATCATACCAGCAGGGATAAAATATAACAAATGTAAAAAAAAAATTAAAAAATATGAAGACTATACAGTAACATACAACTCCTTTCTATATACATTAAGCCTGTTTATTGATCACATTTATCTGTATTTAACAATTATTTCTATATGACCTTTTTCCTTAACAATTATTTCTATATGACCTTTTTCCTTAACAATTATTTCTATATGACCTTTTCCCTTAACAATTATTTCTATATGACCTTTTTCCTTAACAATTATTTCTATATGACCTTTTTCCTTAACAATTATTTCTATATGACCTTTTTCCTTAACAATTATTTCTATAAGACCTTTTTCCTTAACAATTATTTCTATATGACCTTTTTCCTTAACAATTATTTCTATATTACCTTTTTCCTTAACAATTATTTCTATATGACCTTTTTCCTTAACAATTATTTCTATATGACCTTTTTCCTTAACAATTATTTCTATATCATATATATTCAGATAGATACTTTAATTATTTTTTAAACTAATTAAATAAACCAGTGTTTCAGCATGAACATTGTTGAAACATACATCTAATGTCAGTGAAGTTGTAACATATTTTATCTGTATCCTAAAATATAATAAATTGTTTTTCAGTATCATTCAACTAAATAACATGTTTTAGTTATAATTGATTTAACATAAATATGTCATTATTTCTGTTAAAACATTACTAAGTTGTTTGAGGCCTACATGGATTATTGCCTTGGACTGGACCATGTGGACTAAATTAAGATTTAAAACAAGAACATGTGTCTTGGAAACAATGATGTCCCGCTTGAGAAGTATTGGTAAACCCTTTTTCTAAGATCACTAAGTGTGAAATATTTGGCACAGTCCTACAAATTTTGCCTGTGAAGAGATCTCATCAAGCTGTATCTTCATAAAGGTTTGAAGTCATCTTAATAAAAATACATTCAAAAGAAGGACGAATAAAGTAATGAACTGAAAATCCACATGTCCCCAACTCTGAATGGAAATTCAAAGTTAGAATAAATGAACCAAATATAAATTCATTTATATGGTGCTATTCCTTTCTTAACTTTTCCATGCTTTAAGAAAATTAGAAAACGAAGACCTTACCACAGTTTGGGCCTTGGTGACAAAACTCTGCTTGGGCCGTAACCTGGAACTGTGTATCCATGGTAATATTATCCCAGGTACATCCAAAAAACCACAAATGATTACATAGTTACTTAGTACTGAACAGTTTACACATCAACTATCTCCTGAGATAAATCATAACTGTGGGGGTCATAAGTAAAAGATGAATCTGCAATGAGGCATCTGAGGGGTAATCATTAATTAATAATTCTTAAAATAGACTAATTAAGGTATCTCAGAAGAAATTATCTGCATTACTTATCACTCTAAAAACAGAGTAACAAATTGCAATCCCATGACCAGAAAAATTAATCCCCTGACCAGAAAATGTATGTCAGGTAATTGTTTGTTCATCATGGAGTACTGGATCAAAGCATCTATATCATCCTTAGGCCAGTTGATATTTTATAAAGGACAGTTCATAGGGGACCTCTTTAGTACATTAAGGTTTTTATTTATGAGGGTTTGGTGACCATGTCAAGTAAGTAATACATTTTGTCAAAAATATATACATGTCTTAATTAGCATTTGTAAGGTTTTATCATATTTTTGCAATATCAAATATCTTCCATTATTTAATGTTATCATTATTTCATTCAGTCTTCCAAACTTCAAATTAGCTTTAAAAGAAGACAGCTATTTCTAAATTTGTCACCTAAAATAAACAAACTTCAGTGAAAACACTGTTTTGTACCAATATAGTTAAAAGAATGTGACTTAATTTTACTGGAAGAGAAGACAAAAATACATAATGTTAGCTTATATCACAACATAAAACAGTGAGGGACGTCCCTATCGAAGCCTGTAGTAACAAAATGCACAAAAAGGGGGTGGGGGGGGGGGGTGGGGGCAATAAAAAACTTTGTATTCATAACACATACTTGGATGTCAAATATATGTTTGGTTTTTTTTCTTTTTTTTGGGGGGTGGGGATGAGGTGAGGCTGGGAGAAGCAGTCCTCTTCTACTATTACAGGGTTTCTTCCCTCCTCCCAAGTCAGGGGTACTGAGTCCATGTTTGTTCCCAGTTGGGTGTCCATGTCTGCTATTTCTTCCAGAGCAAACATGGACTCAGAAACCCTAACGAGGATGGGTTTTCACTAACATTCTAATGACTAGAACTGTACTAAACCTCCATATCACACTATTACACATGGACTCAGAAACCCTAACGAGGATAAACATGGACTCAGAAACCCTAACGAGGATGGGTTTTCACTAACTTTCTAATGACTAGAACTGTACTAAACCTCCATATCACACTATTACACATGGACACAGAAACCCTAACGAGGATAAACATGGACTCAGAAACCCTAACGAGGATAAACATGGACTCAGAAACCCTAACGAGGATGGGTTTTCACTAACTTTCTAATGACTAGAACTGTACTAAACCTCCATATCACACTATTACACATGGACTCAGAAACCCTAACGAGGATAAACATGGACTCAGAAACCCTAACGAGGATAAACATGGACTCAGAAACCCTAACGAGGATGGGTTTTCACTAACTTTCTAATGACTAGAACTGTACTAAACCTCCATATCACACTATTACACATGGACTCAGAAACCCTAACGAGGATAAACATGGACTCAGAAACCCTAACGAGGATAAACATGGACTCAGAAACCCTAACGAGGATGGGTTTTCACTAACTTTCTAATGACTAGAACTGTACTAAACCTCCATATCACACTATTACACATGGACTCAGAAACCCTAACGAGGATAAACATGGACTCAGAAACCCTAACGAGGATGGGTTTTCACTAACTTTCTAATGACTAGAACTGTACTAAACCTCCATATCACACTATTACACATGGACTCAGAAACCCTAACGAGGATAAACATGGACTCAGAAACCCTAACGAGGATAAACATGGACTCAGAAACCCTAACGAGGATGGGTTTTCACTAACTTTCTAATGACTAGAACTGTACTAAACCTCCATATCACACTATTACACAAATACATGCAATACAGAGAGATACAAAGTTTACCCCTGTCACATTATTACATCATATAGCTGTTTTACCCAGAATTCCTCACATCAGATAATGATGTCATATACCTGGCACGAGTACAATGTTTACATAAAACTTTTGATTTCCTTACTGTTTATTGATTGTAATCTATAATTTGTTGTGCAATAAATCAGCTGATAAACTCATGTTATCTATACTGTCTGCAAGTCTTGGCAATATCTTTATAGTTTTTAAATGACTCATAATTAAAAAGATGTAATATAACAATTCCTGGAAAAAATGAACAGCATACCATTGAATTAAAATGGTGGATTTATACCACTGCATTCAATACAGCTACATAACATGCATGAAAAAGTTCGGATTTCAGCCTCAATTTTAACCAATATTTCAAGTTGTCATTACAAAGTTTTCAGGTTGATTGAGAAATATTCCATACAGAATAATACAAGAAAATAGTTTCAAAACTCATGAGAGTTGAAAATCGCTTTATATCAACAGGAGTTACGCAATTTAAATGTTATAACAAGCAAGCCTCTAGCTGGCAAAGCTTGATACTAAATAGAAATTACATAACAGAGTTGATAAAAAGTGATTTTCAACTCTAATGAGTTATGAAACTATTTTCTTGTTGTTTGTTTGTTTGATGGTGTTTAAGCCACTTTCAGCAATTTTTCAGCTATATCATGGTGTCCAGTTTTTTACTGGGGAGGAAGCCAGAGTACCCGGAGAAAACCCCCGACCTGCCACACTCATTATGACACCTATTATTTTAAATCAATTTTTTATTTAAAGGATAATGTCAAATACATTTATACTGGGATTATTTTAGGTGAGAATCATGGGATACATCCAAATTATATCCATAAAGGATAATATGTCAAATACATTTATACTGGTATTATTTTAGAGGTGAGAATCATGGGATACATCCAAATTATATCCATAAAGGATAATGTGTCAAATACATTTATACTGGTATTATTTTAGAGGTGAGAATCATGGGATACATCCAAATTATATCCATAAATAAACCTCAGATTATATTATACACATTTTTTTTTCAACAGCATTTTGTAGACAATTTTAATTAATTTTGTAACATTATGAATAATACTAAAACATACTAAAATTCAAATTCAAAATTCAAATTTATTTTCAAAATTTGATTGATGTAAACAACAATAACAAAGTGGATATACACAAATATAAAAGTTTCAATATAGACACGAATTATCATTATTATATACCTTCTGATATGTTTTGACTAAGGAGGAATCTTATTTAATGATGAAATTGTCCTTGTATAAATCATGAAAGCAAGAGGAACACTACACGGTACAAGAAACTTAAAGCAGTAAGTATCTGTACCTATATAGTTCAATGATCCCTTGTATAAATGATGAAAGTAAGATGAACACTACACTGTGCAGGAAACTTAAAGCAGTAAGTATCTGTACCTATATAGTTCAATGATTCCTTGTATACAACATTTGTTAACATCTTATAGTCATTACTTTGAAAATTCATAAAGAATTTATCCAAGTCTGATATATATGAAAAATTAGGAATTATATCTGAAATTTTGTTGAAAAAGTTCTTATGATGATCTTGAAGTTTAATACATTTGATTCTAAAGTGAAATTCATCTTCCACTTCAATTTTACATAAGGGATAAGATCTATTTTGTAAACTTCTGATTTTCTGTTTCAATCATTGAAGACCTATTACTAATACATATTCTGATAATTGATGTGTCATCTCTATAACAAAGATAAGGGTACATAATTGAGATATTTGTATCATCTGAATGGTAAATGTTACTAGTTAAATTATTGTTAACTTGATGCAATTAGTCCACAGAGTTTGATTGCATCGCTGAAGGCTGAAACATACCAAGTTCTCCAAGGACTGCATTATTAAAGGCTGACTCCTTAAACGTGTTTAACAAATTAGAGTTGCACTTTTGTCTCAGTCTATAAAAATATCTTTATTCAATAGATTGTTCTTTCAGCAAAGAATCTAAACAACAAATTTCACTACAGTAAAGTATAGGTATGACATAGGGGCTTTATGGGGTGAAGAATTTGAAGTGAAGTATAGGTATGACATAGGGGCTTTATGGGGTGAAGTATAGGTATGACATAGGGGCTTTATGGGGTGAAGCATTTGTATGACATAGGGGCTTTATGGGGTGAAGTATAGGTATGACATAGGGGCTTTATGGGGTGAAGTATAGGTATGACATAGGGGCTTTATGGGGTGAAGTATAGGTATGACATAGGGGCTTTATGGGGTGAAGTATAGGTATGACACAGGGGCTTTATGGGGTGAAGTATAGGTATGACATAGGGGCTTTATGGGGTGAAGTATAGGTATGACATAGGGGCTTTATGGGGTGAAGTATAGGTATGACATAGGGGCTTTATGGGGTGAAGTATAGGTATGACATAGGGGCTTTATGGGGTGAAGTATAGGTATGACATAGGGGCTTTATGGGGTGAAGTATAGGTATGACATAGGGGCTTTATGGGGTGAAGAATTTGAAACTCTACTGAAAGATATGCTGGTCTAAATTAAAGGGAGATAACTAATACAGGTAATTATCCAAGAGGTATAAAACTGTTTATTCTATGATTTTTTGATAGACAATCCATGTCTGTTGTAAAATCTATCAGAAATAATCTTACGGATGTGTGCCATTTAATCAAAATTGTTGAATGACTTCCAGAAAAACTTAGAAATTACCCAACAGAAAACCTTCAACTGACTTACAAAAAACTTAGAAATCACCCACCAGAAAACAGTCAACTGTTCAAATCTTTTAATCCGACTACTTTAAAAAAAAAACTCATTAGAAATGACCAAACAGAAAACCCTCAAATAACGTTTAAAAATCTCCTCAGAAATTACCTGACAGAAAACCTTCAACTGACCTGCAAAACACTCCTCAGAAATTACCTGACAGAAAACCTTCAACTGACCTCCAAAAAACTCCTCAGAAATTACCTGACAGAAAACCTTCAACTGACCTCCAAAACACTCCTCAGAAATTATCATAGAAAACCTTCAACTGTTCAAATTCATTCATCCCACTGCAGTCTAAGAACTGTTTTGCTGAAGAGATTTCTTTCCAAATAATTTTTCATCTTACTAAAAGCTTTCAAAGTAATTAAAACTCAGTTTTTATATTGCCTAATGGCATCATTTTCTCCAAAAACTGAAATGTACACTACAGTCAAGGAAGAGGGAGGTTTGACATAAAACCTGGTTTAACCCACCATTTCGTTTGAAATGCCTGTAGCAGTTTGCCAGTTTCTTAGACTTTAATTTTTTGACATTTTCCTGTGGTATTTTGTATTTTATTACATTCAATCTGACCTTGAAATAAAATTTGATCAAGATAGAAATGAAGCAAGACATGTACAACCCGATTGTCAACTGTGCTAATAAATGTCTATTCACAACAATGCCTCAATAAACAAGTATGTGGATTTAATATCAATTTTAACTTAGTGGAAAAGCAACCAAAAATACAATTTTATTTGAAATAATTGTTTTGGCTGACAGTATCTTCTTTTAACAAGTATTTATCTTGTTTTTGAAGGAATATTTTATTTCCAGGATTGTTTTTTTTAAATAGCAGTATATATATATAGTTTCTATTCTAGTATTAAGAACATTATTTTATTTGTAATAGCATCTCATCAAGAATCTTTTTGTTATCAAAGATCAAATCTTTCATTAATATTGAAGCAAGAAAAACTTTTTACAATGGATATATTTTGCCACTTATTGATTACTGTTGTGTTGTGTGGGGAGGTTGTAATAAAGATGGTTTAAATAGAATAATAAAGTTACAAAAAAGAGCAGCAAGGTTAATACTAAATGCTGACCCAATGTCCCCATCTAATCCTCTTTTTAAACAGCTGGGTATAATGCCAGTTCACCTAAGAATCAAGTATCACAAATATTTACTCCTTCATAAGCTTTCATAAGGGGAGGCTCCAGAATACTTAACACAAAAATTCAGATTCCTCTATAAAAATAACCCATATGCATTGAGAAACGTTTTAGCTGATAATCTTTTTATTCCAAAGGCTAAAGCCGAATTTTACAAACAGTTATTTGTGTTTTCAGGATCAACAATATGGAATGAATTGCCACATGATTTAAAAAGCACTGAAAATACACAACTTTTTAAGTATGGTGTCAAAAAATATCTGACTCATTTTGAATGGTTTATTAATATTGCTTTGTACTTTTTTTATGCATGAGGGCCTCAGGGAAGATTAGTTATAACACTAACTGTGTAACCCTCTTTAAATAAAGACTTTATTATTATTATTATATTTCCCTTCTTTTACTTAAAATTAAACATTTGTAGAAAACCAGTCCAAATCGCTACTTATGAACTAGCTATTAACAAGTGTGGACTCACTAAGGGATACCTCCGCTTGGCTTTCAAGTCCAATTATTTCCCCTTAATGATATCCGAGGTCAATACAAATCCTTCATGCACATCTAAATATAATGTACTTCCTTTATGCTAAATTTCATTAAATTTCATCAAGCAGTTTAGGAGGAGTTGTGCTTACAAGGGATGTGGACAGACAGACAGGGTGATTCCTATACACCCCCCAAACAAGTTTGCGGGGGTATAACAAATTACTTAAAGCAGCAAGTCCATTGCATAAAACTGACATGGATTTGTATGTTATCATGCAAACAAATTTTTTAAAGTACACATGTATTTTACACAAATATGTAAATACAGCACAGGGATATTTAGTTAACTTGGGAAAAGGGAAATAACTCAGTATAAATTTCTGGCAATATTTTCTCATTCTTTTATTGGTTTGTAAAATTTAAAAATAGTCCCTTATAATGAAATATTAGAAAAGTAAAAGCAACACAAATAATTTAATAAACAAAACAATGAACAATTTCAATGAATGGTATATTAATATGCACCTGGGGACTTGTCAAAGTCAATACACAAAACACCTGGGGACTTATCAAAGCCAATACACAAAAATAATACCTGGGGACTTGTCAAAGCCAATACACAAAATACCTGGGGACTTGTCAAAGCCAATACACTAAAATAATGTGCGTGTACCACATGGAAATCTGGGGACTTGTCAAAGCCAATACACAAATATAATGTGGGTGTACCACATGGAAATTTGTTTATTGGAAAAAAATGGTTTTGTTCTATGAGCCAACACTATTTTATCAATATTTACAATTGCATAGGGACATTTATGTTACTTAGGACAAGGGAGATAATATACATATCTGTAAATTTATTTTTGCAGTCTACCCAAACACTTATCTTTGTCATAATGAATGATTAACCGTATTATTTTATTATACAACAGACTTATTTATAATGTTTGGTAAATCTAAAGTCAGGATCTTATATAAACAGCAATAATGATCATGTTTGAAACTCTGCATCAGTCTATATAGCAATGTTTGGCCACCGAACAAAATGTACTTACCCTGTGTCAATCTATATAGCAATGTTTGGCCATCGGACAAACTGTACTTACCCTGTGTCAGTCTATATAGCAATGTTTGGCCACGGGACAAAATGTACCTACCCTGTGTCACTCTGGCTGGTTCTGTTACTAAGTGACTGTCTATATAGCAATTTTTGGCCACCGGACTAAATGTACTTACCCTGTGTCAGTCTATATAGCAATGTTTGGCCACCGGACAAAATGTACTTACCTTGTGTCAGTCTATATAGCAATGTTTGGCCACAGGACAAAATGTACTTACCCTGTGTCAGTCTATATAGCAATGTTTGGCCACGGGACAAATTGTACTTACCCTGTGTCAGTCTGGCTGGTTCTGTTATTAAGTGACTGTCTATATAGCAATGTTTGGCCACCGGACTAAATGTACTTACCCTGTGTCAGTCTGTATAGCAATGTTTGGCCACCGGACAAAATGTACTTAACCTGTGTCAGTCTATATAGCAATGTTTGGCCACCGGACTAAATGTACTTACCCTGTGTCAGTCTGTATAGCAATGTTTGGCCACCAGACAAAATGTACTTAACCTGTGTCAGTCTATATAGCAATGTTTGGCCAAGGGACAAAATGTACTTACCCTGTGTCAGTCTGTATAGCAATGTTTGGCCACCGGACAAAATGTACTTAACCTGTGTCAGTCTATATAGCAATGTTTGGCCACCGGACAAAATGTACTTAACCTGTGTCAGTCTATATAGCAATGTTTGGCCACCAGACAAAATGTTCTTACCCTGTCTCAGTCTATATAGCAATGTTTGGCCAAGGGACAAAATGTACTTACCCTGTGTCAGTCTGGCTGGTTCTGTTACTAAGTGACTGTCTATATAGCAATGTTTGGTTACCGGACAGAATGTACTTACCCTGAGTCAGTCTAGTTGGTTCTGTTACTAAGTGACCGTCTATATAGCAATGTATGGCCACAGGACAGAATGTACTAACCCTGAGTCAGTCTGGTTGGTTCTGTTACTAAGTGACCGTTTATATATAGCAATGTTTGGCCACAAGACAGAACGTACTAACCCTGAGTCAGTCTGGTTGGTTCTGTTACTAAGTTACCATCTATATAGCAATGTATGGCCACAGGACAGAATGTACTAACCCTGTGTCAGTCTGGTTGGTTCTGTTACTAAGTGACCATTATATATAGCAACGTTTGGCCACAGGACAGAACATACTAACCCTGAGTCAGTCTGGTTGGTTCTGTTACTAAGTGACCATCTATACAGCAATGTTTGGCCACAGGACAGAATGTACTTACCCTGTGTCAGTCTGGTTGGTTCTGTTACTAAGTGACCGTCTATATAGTAATGTATGGCCACAGGACAGAATGTACTTACCCTGAGTCAGTCTGGTTGGTTCTGTTACTAAGTGACCATCTATATAGCATTTGGCCACGGGATAGAATGTACTTACCCTGTGTCAGTCTGGTTGGTTCTGTTACTAAGTGACGGTTTATATAGCAGTTTTTGACCACAGGATAGAATGTACTTACCCTGTGTAAGTCTGGTTGGTTCTGTTACTAAGTGACGGTTTATATATAGCAATGTTTAGCCACAGGACAGAATGTACTTACCCTGTGTAAGTCTGGTTGGTTCTGTTACTAAGTGACGGTTTATATAGCAGTTTTTGACCACAGGATAGAATGTACTTACCCTGTGTAAGTCTGGTTGGTTCTGTTACTAAGTGACGGTTTATATAGCAGTGTTTGGCCATGGGATAGAATGTACTTACCCTGTGTAAGTCTGGTTGGTTCTGTTACTAAGTGACGGTTTATATAGCAGTTTTTGACCACAGGACAGAATGTACTAACCCTGTGTAAGTCTGGTTGGTTCTGTTACTAAGTGACGGTTTATATAGCAGTTTTTGACCACAGGACAGAATGTACTAACCCTGTGTCAGTCTGGTTGGTTCTGTTACTAAGTGACTGTCTATATAGCAGTGTTTGGCCACAGGACAGAATGTACTTACCCTGTGTAAGTCTGGTTGGTTCTGTTACTAAGTGACTGTCTATATAGCAGTGTTTGGCCACAGGACAGAATGTACTTACCCTGTGTAAGTCTGGTTGGTTCTGTTACTAAGTGACCATCTATATAGCAGTGTTTGGCCACAGGACAGAATGTACTTACCCTGAGTCAGTCTGGTTGGTTCTGTTACTAAGTGACCGTCTATATAGCAATGTATGGCCACAGGACAGAATGTACTTACCCTGTGTCAGTCTGGTTGGTTCTGTTATTAAGTGACCATCTATATAGCAATGTTTGGCCACAGGACGGAATGTACTTACCCTGAGTCAGTCTGGTTGGTTCTGTTACTAAGTGACTGTCTATATAGCAGTGTTTGGCCACAGGACAGAATGTACTTACCCTGAGTCAGTCTGGTTGGTTCTGTTACTAAGTGACTGTCTATATAGCAATGTATAGCCACAGGACAGAATGTACTAACCCTGAGTCAGTCTGGTTGGTTCTGTTACTAAGTGACCGTCTATATAGCAATGTATGGCCACAGGACAGAATGTACTAACCCTGAGCCAGTCTGGTTGGTTCTGTTACTAAGTGACTGTCTATATAGCAGTGTTTGGCCACAGGGCAGAATGTACTTACCCTGTGTCAGTCTGGTTGGTTCTGTTACTAAGTGACCGTCTATATAGCAGTGTTTGGCCACAGGACAGAATGTACTTACCCTGAGTCAGTCTGGTCGGTTCTGTTACTAAGTGACCGTCTATATAGCAATGTTTGGCCACAGGACAGAATGTACTTACCCTGTGTCAGTCTGGTTGGTTCTGTTACTAAGTGACCGTCTATATAGCAGTGTTTGGCCACGGGATAGAATGTACTTACCCTGTGTCAGTCTGGTTGGTTCTGTTACTAAGTTACCATCTATATAGCAGTGTTGACCACAGGATAGAATGTACTTACCCTGAGTCAGTCTGGTTGGTTCTGTTACTAAGTTACCATCTATATAGCAGTGTTGACCACAGGACAGAATGTACTTACCCTGAGTCAGTCTGGTTGGTTCTGTTACTAAGTGACCATCTATATAGTAGTGTTTGGCCACAGGGCAGAATGTACGTACCCTGAGTCAGTCTGATTGGTTCTGTTACTAAGTGACCATCTATATGGCAGTGTTTGGCCACAGGACAGAATGTACTTACCCTGTGTCAGTCTGGTTGGTTCTGTTACTAAGTGACCGTCTATATAGCAGTGTTTGGCCACAGGACAGAATGTACTAACCCTGTGTCAGTCTGGTTGGTTCTGTTACTAAGTGACCATCTATATAGCAGTGTTTGGCCACAGGACAGAATGTACTAACCCTGTGTCAGTCTGGTTGGTTCTGTTACTAAGTGACTGTCTATATAGCAGTGTTTGGCCACAGGATAGAATGTACTAACCCTGTGTCAGTCTGGTTGGTTCTGTTACTAAGTGACCATCTATATAGCAGTGTTTGGCCACAGGACAGAATGTACTTACCCTGTGTCAGTCTGGTTGGTTCTGTTACTAAGTGACCGTCTATATAGCAGTGTTTGGCCACAGGACAGAATGTACTTACCCTGTGTCAGTCTGGTTGGTTCTGTTACTAAGTGACCGTCTATATAGCAGTGTTTGGCCACAGGACAGAATGTACTTACCCTGTGTCAGTCTGGTTGGTTCTGTTACTAAGTGACCGTCTATATAGCAGTGTTTGGCCACAGGACAGAATGTACTTACCCTGTGTCAGTCTGGCTGGTTCTGTTACTAAGTGACCGTCTATATAGCAGTGTTTGGCCACAGGACAGAATGTACTTACCCTGAGTCAGTCTGGTTGGTTCTGTTACTAAGTGACCATCTATATAGCAGTGTTTGGCCACAGGACAGAATGTACTTACCCTGTGTCAGTCTGGTTGGTTCTGTTACTAAGTGACCGTCTATATAGCAATGTATGGCCACAGGGCAGAATGTACTTACCCTGTGTCAGTCTGGTTGGTTCTGTTACTAAGTGACCATCTATATAGCAGTGTTTGGCCACAGGGCAGAATGTACTTACCCTGAGTCAGTCTGGTTGGTTCTGTTACTAAGTGACTGTCTATATAGCAGTGTTTGGCCACAGGGCAGAATGTACTTACCCTGAGTCAGTCTGGTTGGTTCTGTTACTAAGTGACCGTCTATATAGCAGTGTTTGGCCACCGGATAGAACGTACTTACCCAGAGTCAGTCTGGTTGGTTCTGTTACTAAGTGACCGTCTATATAGCAATGTTTGGCCACAAGACAGAATGTACTAACCCTGAGTCAGTCTGGTTGGTTCTGTTACTAAGTGACGGTTTATATATAGCAATGTTTAGCCACAGGACAGAATGTACTTACCCTGAGTCAGTCTGGTTGGTTCTGTTACTAAGTGACGGTTTATATAGCAATGTATGGCCACAGGACGGAATGTACTTACCCTGTGTCAGTCTGGTTAGTTCTGCTACTAAGTGACCGTCTATATAGCAATGTATGGCCACAGGACAGAATGTACTTACCCTGTGTCAGTCTGGTTGGTTCTGCTACTAAGTGACCGTCTATATAGCAATGTATGGCTACAGGACAGAATGTACTTACCCTGAGTCAGTCTGGTTGGTTCTGTTACTAAGTGACCATCTATGTAGCAGTGTTTGGCCACAGGACAGAATGTACTTACCCTGTGTCAGTCTGGTTGGTTCTGTTACTAAGTGACCGTCTATATAGCAATGTATGGCCACAGGACAGAATGTACTTACCCTGAGTCAGTCTGGTTGGTTCTGTTACTAAGTGACCATCTATGTAGCAGTGTTTGGCCACAGGACAGAATGTACTTACCCTGAGTCAGTCTGGTTGGTTCTGTTACTAAGTGACTGTCTATATAGCATTTGGCCACGGGATAGAATGTACTAACCCTGTGTCAGTCTAGTTGGTTCTGTTACTAAGTGACGGTTTATATTGCAGTGTTTGACCACAGGATAGAATGTACTTACCCTGTGTAAGTCTGGTTGGTTCTGTTACTAAGTGACCGTCTATATAGCATTTGGCCACGGGATAGAATGTACTAACCCTGTGTCAGTCTAGTTGGTTCTGTTACTAAGTGACTGTCTATATAGCATTTGGCCACGGGATAGAATGTACTAACCCTGTGTCAGTCTAGTTGGTTCTGTTACTAAGTGACGGTTTATATTGCAGTGTTTGACCACAGGATAGAATGTACTTACCCTGTGTAAGTCTGGTTGGTTCTGTTACTAAGTGACCGTCTATATAGCATTTGGTCACGGGATAGAATGTACTAACCCTGTGTCAGTCTAGTTGGTTCTGTTACTAAGTGACTGTCTATATAGCATTTGGCCACGGGATAGAATGTACTAACCCTGTGTCAGTCTAGTTGGTTCTGTTACTAAGTGACGGTTTATATTGCAGTGTTTGACCACAGGATAGAATGTACTTACCCTGTGTAAGTCTGGTTGGTTCTGTTACTAAGTGACCGTCTATATAGCATTTGGCCACGGGATAGAATGTACTAACCCTGTGTCAGTCTAGTTGGTTCTGTTACTAAGTGACTGTCTATATAGCATTTGGCCACGGGATAGAATGTACTAACCCTGTGTCAGTCTAGTTGGTTCTGTTACTAAGTGACGGTTTATATTGCAGTGTTTGACCACAGGATAGAATGTACTTACCCTGTGTCAGTCTAGTTGTTTCTGTTACTAAGTGACGGTCTATATAGCAGTGTTTGGCCACAGGACAGAATGTACTTACCCTGTGTCAGTCTGGTTGGTTCTGTTACTAAGTGACCGTCTATATAGCAATGTATGGCCACAGGACAGAATGTACTTACCCTGAGTCAGTCTGGTTGGTTCTGTTACTAAGTGACCATCTATGTAGCAGTGTTTGGCCACAGGACAGAATGTACTTACCCTGTGTAAGTCTGGTTGGTTCTGTTACTAAGTTACCATCTATATAGCAATGTTTGGCCACGGGACAAAATGTACTTACCCTGTGTCAGTCTGGCTGGTTCTGTTACTAAGTGACCATCTATATAGCAGTGTTTGGCCACGGGACAAAATGTACTTACCCTGAGTCAGTCTGGTTGGTTCTGTTACTAAGTGACTGTCTATATAGCATTTGGCCACAAGATAGAATGTACTAACCCTGTGTCAGTCTAGTTGGTTCTGTTACTAAGTGACGGTTTATATTGCAGTGTTTGACCACAGGATAGAATGTACTTACCCTGTGTAAGTCTGGTTGGTTCTGTTACTAAGTTACCATCTATATAGCAATGTTTGGCCACGGGACAAAATGTACTTACCCTGTGTCAGTCTGGCTGGTTCTGTTACTAAGTGACCATCTATATAGCAGTGTTTGGCCACAGGGCAGAATGTACTTACCCTGTGTCAGTCTGGTTGGTTCTGTTACTAAGTGACCATCTATATAGCAATGTTTGGCCACGGGACAAAATGTACTTACCCTGTGTTAGTCTGGCTGGTTCTGTTACTACATGACCATCTATATAGCAGTGTTTGGCCACAGGACAGAATGTACTTACCCTGAGTCAGTCTGGTTGGTTCTGTTACTAAGTGACCATCTATATAGCATTTGGCCACGGGATAGAATGTACTTACCCTGTGTCAGTCTAGTTGGTTCTGTTACTAAGTGACGGTTTATATTGCAGTGTTTGACCACAGGATAGAATGTTCTTACCCTGTGTAAGTCTGGTTGGTTCTGTTACTAAGTGACAGTCTATATAGCAGTGTTTGGCCACAGGGCAGAATGTACTTACCCTGAGTCAGTCTGGTTGGTTCTGTTACTAAGTGACCGTCTATATAGCAGTGTTTGACCACAGGATAGAATGTACTTACCCTGTGTCAGTCTGGCTGCTTCTGTTACTAAGTGACTGTCTATATGGCAATGTATGGCCACAGGACAGAATGTACTTACCCTGAGTCAGTCTGGTTGGTTCTGTTACTAAGTGACCATCTATATAGCATTTGGCCACTGGATAGAATGTACTTACCCTGAGTCAGTCTAGTTGGTTCTGTTACTAAGTGACCGTTTATATATCAGTGTTTGACCACAGGATAGAATGTACTTACCCTGTGTAAGTCTGGTTGGTTCTGTTACTAAGTGACTGTCTATATAGCATTTGGCCACGGGATAGAATGTACTTACCCTGTGTAAGTCTGGTTGGTTCTGTTACTAAGTGACAGTCTATATAGCAATGTATGGCCACAGGGCAGAATGTACTTACCCTGTGTAAGTCTGGTTGGTTCTGTTACTAAGTGACGGTTTATATACATAGCAGTGTTTGGCCACAGGACAGAATGTTCTTACCCTGTGTAAGTATGGTTGGTTCTGTTACTAAGTGACCATCTATATAGCAGTGTTTGGCCACAGGACAGAATGTACTTACCCTGAGTCAGTCTGGTTGGTTCTGTTACTAAGTGACCATCTATATAGCAGTGTTTGGCCACAGGACAGAATGTACTTACCCTGTGTAAGTCTGGTTGGTTCTGTTACTAAGTGACCGTCTATATAGCAATGTATGGCCACAGGACAGAATGTACGTACCCTGAGTCAGTCTGGTTGGTTCTGTTACTAAGTGACTGTCTATATAGCAGTGTTTGGCCACAGGACAGAATGTACTTACCCTGTGTAAGTCTGGTTGGTTCTGTTACTAAGTGACTGTCTATATAGCAGTGTTTGACCACAGGACAGAATGTACTAACCCTGAGTCAGTCTGGTTGGTTCTGTTACTAAGTGACAGTCTATATAGTAGTGTTTGGCCACAGGACAGAATGTACTTACCCTGAGTCAGTCTGGTTGGTTCTGTTACTAAGTGACCATCTATATGGCAGTGTTTGGCCACAGGATAGAATGTACTTACCCTGAGTCAGTCTGGTTGGTTCTGTTACTAAGTGACCATCTATATAGCAGTGTTTGGCCACAGGACAGAATGTACTTACCCTGTGTAAGTCTGGTTGGTTCTGTTACTAAGTGACTGTCTATATAGCAGTGTTTGACCACAGGACAGAATGTACTAACCCTGAGTCAGTCTGGTTGGTTCTGTTACTAAGTGACAGTCTATATAGTAGTGTTTGGCCACAGGACAGAATGTACTTACCCTGAGTCAGTCTGGTTGGTTCTGTTACTAAGTGACCATCTATATGGCAGTGTTTGGCCACAGGACAGAATGTACTTACCCTGTGTCAGTCTGGTTGGTTCTGTTACTAAGTGACCATCTATATAGCAGTGTATGGCCACAGGACAGAATGTACTTACCCTGAGTCAGTCTGGTTGGTTCTGTTACTAAGTGACCATCTATGTAGCAGTGTTTGACCACAGGACAGAATGTTCTTACCCTGTGTAAGTCTGGTTGGTTCTGTTACTAAGTGACTGTCTATATAGCAGTGTTTGGCCACAGGGCAGAATGTACTTACCCTGAGTCAGTCTGGTTGGTTCTGTTACTAAGTGACCATCTATGTAGCAGTGTTTGACCACAGGACAGAATGTACTTACCCTGAGTCAGTCTGGTTGGTTCTATTACTAAGTGACCATCTATATAGTAGTGTTTGGCCAAAGGGCAGAATGTACGTACCCTGAGTCAGTCTGATTGGTTCTGTTACTAAGTGACCATCTATATAGCAGTGTTTGGCCACAGGGCAGAATGTACTTACCCTGTGTCAGTCTGGTTGGTTCTGTTACTAAGTGACTGTCTATATAGCAGTGTTTGGCCACGGGATAGAACGTAACGACACCATGTATGTTGTCAATATAACACTGATCATCCTCGACGCCTGTACCTTGTATAATAACATCAGGTAACACTTCAGCATTCACTGTCCCAATATCTGTTCTCCCTGGCAACAGAAAATGGTGTATTAAAATCACCTGTACCCTGTGTAATAACATCAGGTAACAATTAGGAGATAATTGTATTGTATTTGAAGATTTGCCGGCATCAATTGGTGATTTGAGATGGAGTTTACTACTGGCAATGCGTAAGCAGTAAACGGATATTTAATATCACCAATTGATGCAGGCTAATCTCCAAATACATTATGGTTACATCCATTCTAATGCTATGGCAATAAAAAACTTAATAAACTGTTTTCTTATTTATCTGAAATAACGTCTGCATTTGCATTAACTTCTGAAGGCATCAATAAAGTAATTGATGTCATTAGATTATTCGAGTTGTCCAATCAGAATTGGAAGATTAAATCAATAATTGCCTTGCAATTCAGCATTCACTGTCCCAATATTGGTTCTCCCTAGCAACACAAAATGGTGTCTTAAAATTCACTGTATATAATACAAGATTTTATGTATGGCTGTCTCTTGAATGGAATAAATAATACAACTTATGACAATTGGGTCTGTTCTGTAATTAACAGTCTGTAATCTGTGTGACTGTGAACCTACATGTTATAAATGATTGCAAGTTTTTCAGCCGAAGGTAAGGGGTTATACCAGTACTCAGGCTGTCTCCCTACCGAACACTTGACACCATCATACAACTGTAAACTTTCTAACAGTGGCATTAAACACCATTCAAACAAACATTGTATAAGCAAGATTCAGATTAATAATGGAATTTAGTCATGTTCGGCCCTAAAAATAGTTTTTATATGGTACTATATAAAATCTGTCATACCATTTTGTAGAGGTATAATGGTGACAGCTGTGGACAGACGACCACTCCCAAGACTGACCAGGTGGGGTTTGTCAGCGTGGACCTTTACTGTACTGTCTGGGTCAGATAGTCGCACATCTTCCTGCAGATACTGAAATAATACAGTAACATAAATAAGATTGTACTTATGTATAGGACTAATTACATATAGAACATACATTAGTTGTAAAAATCTATTAATGTAATTGACCGAAAATGTTACAAAACAATAAAACATGATATAAATAGTATGTATGTGTGCTGATTTTAATATTTGGTCGCTATCTGCATTTCTCAACCATAGAAAATATAATATACAGTTGAGAAATACCGATACTGATCGTGTTTCAAAGTCGGTAACTGCTTTATTACATGAAAAACCATCAAATCCTCATCTAACGTAGCAAATCTATTCGCAGCAGATGCATGTATTGTAGTTGACAAGATTTTTGTACTACAAGTGTGTAAATGTATCAGATCAGAAAACAGGTCAATATTCTGCTTGACCCCTTGTGCAGCGAACAAAACTAACCATATTTTGATACCGTTTTGATTTATCATGACAATAATTAGTTAGACCAATCAAAAACTATTCATGAATGATACATATTATATTTAAGAAATAGAATATTGCGAGCTGGCTTTATGCGAATTAGAACACGGTCAGACTTTATAATTGTCAGTATTTTATACCGAGCGATAGCGAGGTATAAAATGAAGAAAAATATAAGGTCTGACCGTGTTCTAATTCGCATAAAGCCGCTCACAATAATCTATTTCGATTCTAATATGTCTAACAAATGTTTTAAAATTTCGAAGTGGCTCTAAGAGGACGCTTTCAATGGTAATATTGTCTTGTTTAAACTAATAAGATATATCCCAAAACAGTATGTTAAAGCAAAGAAAATTGACATAAACATATATTCTCGTCATTTTATTGAATATATGTACCTTTTAAACAAAAAATATTGAGAAATCTTAACTAAATTTCATTGTTCCAGTTTGAAATTTTCAGTTCCGCGTAATATGACGTCGGAATTCTAATTGTGACGTCATATAAATTCGATTGTAGAATTGTTAAAAAAATTTATTGGGAGTAGTTTAAATCATATAAATCTCAGAATTCAGGCTAAAAGTAACTAAATTATTAACAATATCGATAATTATGGATAACACATAACACACGGCATTTGTAAGTCAGTTTTTACATTTACACAAAACACGCAGCTTACGCATGTGCGAACTAAACTTATTGGAATTTTGACACGGCTTTGTTTACATAGCTAAAGTAGGACGTCGTATTAGAATTGATGATACAGCAATGTCTGATGTGTTACAAATGCGTAATTGAATCAGATTAGAAAACAGGTCAAAATTTGATTCCGCTTGACCACTTGTGCAGCCAACAACAATAACCATATTTTGGTGCAGTTTTAGTGCTGCTGTGATTTAACATGACTTAAAAGTAGTTTTTAGACCAAAAGCAGGCAAAATTCAATTTATCTAATAATGTAATATACTATTAGACTCATTTTACAATTAATTGGAGTACTACAGAAACCACTCCCCACTCACACAAACCACTCCCCACTCACAAAAACCACTCCCCACTCACACAAATTGCATCACACAGACCACACTCAACAATATTTATAGGTTTCTGTTCATTTTAAATACAGTATATAATATGTAACAGATTGACATTTAATTGAATAACTTGTCAGTTAATTAACAGGTACACAGGATAATAATTCAGTTATTTAACAATAAATTGTTGCACATTTTTTCATTTTAAATCATTTTATCTTGATTATCAATAGAGTTATTAAAGTTTGATATCTAGAGACATGAGTGGAATTTAAAAAAAAACACTTGTTTTTGTAAATTTTCTTTACCATGAATAGGACTGCAATTTTTGGAGTTGTGTAACCTGATAAAAAATTCTATATACATGTACTTGACTTTTGTGCAGAAAGGGATCTCCAATACTGTTTGCCATTTTGTTGTAAAATAGATATCACACTGGCTTTTTCTGAATTTAACAGTCAATGTCAGCAAAAAGAAGAAAAAAAACAAGCATTACTTGTTGTATTATAAGATTAAGCTCTTTAATGTTTTGGACATGAGGTAAACGTTTCTTTATGACTGCCAAGTTTTGGACATGAGGTAAACCTTTCTTTAGTTTATATAATGACTTATAAACGATTTATCTTGTATGTAATTATCCTGTGAAGATATAAACCAGAAAAGATGATTTATCGTTTTCACTTTTTGTTCAGATCATGCAGACCAGCTGTAGAAGGTTTTACATGTCCATTAAAACTGTAAATTATTTTTTAATGAAGATGAGTTCTATCAGTTGGCTGGGCTGTATTAATTTATCATAAAGTTCCATGAAGGTTACATAAAAACTTTTATACTGTGGGATAGAAATTGTAGTGGTGTACTGTACTCATTACTTACGTACCCCAGGGTAACCATAATATCTAGAGCGATTCCCTACTGTACTCATTACTTACGTACTCCAGGGTAACCATAATATCTAGAGCAATTCCCTACTGTACTCATTACTTACGTACTCCAGGGTAACCATAATATCTAGAGCGATTCCCTACTGTACTCATTACTTACATACCCCAGGGTAACCATAATATCTAGAGCGATTCCCTACTGTACTAATTACTTATGTACCCCAGGGTAACCATAATATCTAGAGCGATTCCCTACTGTACTCATTACTTACGTACTCCAGGGTAACCATAATATCTAGAGCGATTCCCTACTGTACTCATTACTTACATACCCCAGGGTAACCATAATATCTAGAGCGATTCCCTACTGTACTAATTACTTATGTACCCCAGGGTAACCATAATATCTAGAGCGATTCCCTACTGTACTAATTACTTACGTACCCCAGGGTAACCATAATATCTAGAGCGATTCCCTACTGTTCTCATTACTTATGTACCCCAGGGTAACCATAATATCTAGAGCGATTCCCTACTGTACTAATTACTTATGTACCCCAGGGTAACCATAATATCTAGAGCGATTCCCTACTATACTCATTACTTACGTACCCCAGGGTAACCATAATATCTAGAGTGATTCCCTACTGTACTCATTACTTACGTACCCCAGGGTAACCATAATATCTAGAGCGATTCCCTACTGTACTCATTACTTACGTACCCCAGGGTAACCATAATATCTAGAGTGATTCCCTACTGTACTCATTACTTACATACCCCAGGGTAACCATAATATCTAGAGCGATTCCCTACTGTACTCATTACTTACGTACCTCAGGGTAACCATAATATCTAGAGCGATTCCCTACTGTACTCATTACTTACGTACCTCAGGGTAACCATAATATCTAGAGCGATTCCCTACTGTACTAATTACTTACATACCCCAGGGTAACCATAATATCTAGAGCGATTCCCTACTGTACTCATTACTTACGTACCCCAGGGTAACCATAATATCTAGAGTGATTCCCTACTGTACTCATTACTTACGTACCCCAGGGTAACCATAATATCTAGAGCGATTCCCTACTGTACTCATTACTTACGTACCCCAGGGTAACCATAATATCTAGAGCGATTCCCTACTGTACTCATTACTTACATACCCCAGGGTAACCATAATATCTAGAGCGATTCCCTACTGTACTAATTACTTATGTACCCCAGGGTAACCATAATATCTAGAGCGATTCTCTACTGTACTCATTACTTACGTACCTCAGGGTAACCATAATATCTAGAGCGATTCCCTACTGTACTCATTACTTACGTACCTCAGGGTAACCATAATATCTAGAGTGATTCCCTACTGTACTCATTACTTACGTACCCCAGGGTAACCATAATATCTAGAGCGATTCTCTACTGTACTCATTACTTACGTACCCCAGGGTAACCATAATATCTAGAGCGATTCCCTACTGTACTCATTACTTACATACCCCAGGGTAACCATAATATCTAGAGCGATTCCCTACTGTACTCATTACTTACGTACCCCAGGGTAACCATAATATCTAGAGCGATTCCCTACTGTACTAATTACTTACGTACCCCAGGGTAACCATAATATCTAGAGCGATTCCCTACTGTACTAATTACTTACGTACCCCAGGGTAACCATAATATCTAGAGTGATTCCCTACTGTACTCATTACGTACCCCAGGGTAACCATAAAATCTAGAGCGATTCCCTACTGTACTCATTACGTACCCCAGGGTAACCATAATATCTAGAGCGATTCCCTACTGTACTCATTACTTACGTACCCCAGGGTAACCATAATATCTAGAGCGATTCCCTACTGTACTCATTACTTACGTACCTCAGGGTAACCATAATATCTAGAGCGATTCCCTACTGTACTCATTACTTACGTACCCCAGGGTAACCATAATATCTAGAGCCATTCCCTACTGTACTCATTACTTACGTACCCCAGGGTAACCATAATATCTAGAGCGATTCCCTACTGTACTAATTACTTACATACCCCAGGGTAACCATAATATCTAGAGCGATTCCCTACTGTACTAATTACTTATGAACCCCAGGGTAACCATAATATCTAGAGCGATTCCCTACTATACTCATTACTTACGTACCCCAGGGTAACCATAATATCTAGAGTGATTCCCTACTGTACTCATTACTTACGTACCCCAGGGTAACCATAATATCTAGAGCGATTCCCTACTGTACTCATTACTTACGTACCCCAGGGTAACCATAATATCTAGAGTGATTCCCTACTGTACTCATTACTTACATACCCCAGGGTAACCATAATATCTAGAGCGATTCCCTACTGTACTCATTACTTACGTACCTCAGGGTAACCATAATATCTAGAGCGATTCCCTACTGTACTCATTACTTACGTACCTCAGGGTAACCATAATATCTAGAGCGATTCCCTACTGTACTAATTACTTACGTACCCCAGGGTAACCATAATATCTAGAGCCATTCCCTACTGTACTCATTACTTACGTACCCCAGGGTAACCATAATATCTAGAGCGATTCCCTACTGTACTAATTACTTATGTACCCCAGGGTAACCATAATATCTAGAGCGATTCCCTACTGTACTCATTACGTACCCCAGGGTAACCATAATATCTAGAGTGATTCCCTACTGTACTCATTACGTACCTCAGGGTAACCATAATATCTAGAGCGATTCCCTACTGTACTCATTACTTACGTACCCCAGGGTAACCATAATATCTAGAGCGATTCCCTACTGTACTCATTACTTACGTACCCCAGGGTAACCATAATATCTAGAGTGATTCCCTACTGTACTAATTACTTACGTACCCCAGGGTAACCATAATATCTAGAGCGATTCCCTACTGTACTCATTACTTACGTACCCCAGGGTAACCATAATATCTAGAGTGATTCCCTACTGTACTCATTACGTACCTCAGGGTAACCATAATATCTAGAGCGATTCCCTACTGTACTAATTACTTACATACCCCAGGGTAACCATAATATCTAGAGCGATTCCCTACTGTACTCATTACGTACCCCAGGGTAACCATAAAATCTAGAGCGATTCCCTACTGTACTCATTACTTACGTACCCCAGGGTAACCATAATATCTAGAGCGATTCCCTACTGTACTAATTACTTACATACCCCAGGGTAACCATAATATCTAGAGCGATTCCCTACTGTACTCATTACTTACGTACCCCAGGGTAACCATAATATCTAGAGCGATTCCCTACTGTACTAATTACTTACATACCCCAGGGTAACCATAATATCTAGAGCGATTCCCTACTGTACTCATTACGTACCCCAGGGTAACCATAAAATCTAGAGCGATTCCCTACTGTACTCATTACTTACGTACCCCAGGGTAACCATAATATCTAGAGTGATTCCCTACTGTACTAATTACTTACGTACCCCAGGGTAACCATAATATCTAGAGTGATTCCCTACTGTACTCATTACTTACGTACCTCAGGGTAACCATAATATCTAGAGCGATTCCCTACTGTACTCATTACTTACATACCCCAGGGTAACCATAATATCTAGAGTGATTCCCTACTGTACTCATTACTTATGTACCCCAGGGTAACCATAATATCTAGAGCGATTCCCTACTGTACTAATTACTTACATACCCCAGGGTAACCATAATATCTAGAGCGATTCCCTACTGTACTCATTACTTACATACCCCAGGGTAACCATAATATCTAGAGCCATTCCCTACTGTACTCATTACTTACGTACCCCAGGGTAACCATAATATCTAGAGCGATTCCCTACTGTACTCATTACTTACGTACCCCAGGGTAACCATAATATCTAGAGTGATTCCCTACTGTACTCATTACGTACCTCAGGGTAACCATAATATCTAGAGCGATTCCCTACTGTACTCATTACTTACGTACCCCAGGGTAACCATAATATCTAGAGCGATTCCCTACTGTACTCATTACTTACGTACCCCAGGGTAACCATAATATCTAGAGCGATTCCCTACTGTACTCATTACTTACGTACCCCAGGGTAACCATAATATCTAGAGCGATTCCCTACTGTACTCATTACTTACATACCCCAGGGTAACCATAATATCTAGAGCGATTCCCTACTGTACTCATTACTTACGTACCCCAGGGTAACCATAATATCTAGAGTGATTCCCTACTGTACTCATTACTTACGTACCCCAGGGTAACCATAATATCTAGAGCGATTCCCTACTGTACTAATTACTTACATACCCCAGGGTAACCATAATATCTAGAGCGATTCTCTACTGTACTCATTACGTACCCCAGGGTAACCATAATATCTAGAGCGATTCCCTACTGTACTCATTACGTACCCCAGGGTAACCATAATATCTAGAGCAATTCTCTACTGTACTCATTACGTACCTCAGGGTAACCATAATATCTAGAGCGATTCCCTACTGTACTCATTACTTACGTACCCCAGGGTAACCATAATATCTAGAGCGATTCCCTACTATACTAATTACTTATGTACCCCAGGGTAACCATAATATCTAGAGCGATTCCCTACTGTACTCATTACTTACGTACCCCAGGGTAACCATAATATCTAGAGCGATTCCCTACTATACTAATTACTTATGTACCCCAGGGTAACCATAATATCTAGAGCGATTCCCTACTGTACTCATTACTTACGTACCCCAGGGTAACCATAATATCTAGAGTGATTCCCTACTGTACTCATTACGTACCTCAGGGTAACCATAATATCTAGAGTGATTCCCTACTGTACTCATTACTTACATACCCCAGGGTAACCATAATATCTAGAGCGATTCCCTACTGTACTAATTACTTACATACCCCAGGGTAACCATAATATCTAGAGCGATTCTCTACTGTACTCATTACGTACCTCAGGGTAACCATAATATCTAGAGCGATTCCCTACTGTACTCATTACTTATGTACCTCAGGGTAACCATAATATCTAGAGCGATTCCCTACTGTACTCATTACTTACGTACCCCAGGGTAACCATAATATCTAGAGCGATTCCCTACTGTACTCATTACTTATGTACCTCAGGGTAACCATAATATCTAGAGCGATTCCCTACTGTACTCATTACTTACGTACCCCAGGGTAACCATAATATCTAGAGTGATTCCCTACTGTACTCATTACGTACCCCAGGGTAACCATAATATCTAGAGCGATTCCCTACTGTACTCATTACGTACCCCAGGGTAACCATAATATCTAGAGCGATTCTCTACTGTACTCATTACGTACCTCAGGGTAACCATAATATCTAGAGCGATTCTCTACTGTACTCATTACGTACCACAGGGTAACCATAATATCTAGAGCGATTCCCTACTGTACTCATTACGTACCTCAGGGTAACCATAATATCTAGAGCGATTCCCTACTGTACTCATTACTTATGTACCCCAGGGTAACCATAATATCTAGAGCGATTCCCTACTGTACTCATTACTTACGTACCCCAGGGTAACCATAATATCTAGAGCGATTCCCTACTGTACTCATTACTTATGTACCCCAGGGTAACCATAATATCTAGAGCGATTCCCTACTGTACTAATTACTTACATACCCCAGGGTAACCATAATATCTAGAGCGATTCCCTACTGTACTCATTACTTACGTACCCCAGGGTAACCATAATATCTAGAGCGATTCCCTACTGTACTCATTACTTACGTACCTCAGGGTAACCATAATATCTAGAGCGATTCCCTACTGTACTCATTACTTACATACCCCAGGGTAACCATAATATCTAGAGCGATTCCCTACTGTACTCATTACTTACGTACCCCAGGGTAACCATAATATCTAGAGCGATTCCCTACTGTACTCATTACTAATGTACCCCAGGGTAACCATAATATCTAGAGCGATTCCCTACTGTACTAATTACTTACGTACCCCAGGGTAACCATAATATCTAGAGTGATTCCCTACTGTACTAATTACTTACATACCCCAGGGTAACCATAATATCTAGAGCGATTCCCTACTGTACTCATTACTTACGTACCCCAGGGTAACCATAATATCTAGAGTGATTCCCTACTGTACTCATTACTTACGTACCCCAGGGTAACCATAATATCTAGAGTGATTCCCTACTGTACTAATTACTTACATACCCCAGGGTAACCATAATATCTAGAGCGATTCCCTACTGTACTAATTACTTACGTACCCCAGGGTAACCATAATATCTAGAGCGATTCCCTACTGTACTCATTACGTACCCCAGGGTAACCATAATATCTAGAGCGATTCTCTACTGTACTCATTACGTACCTCAGGGTAACCATAATATCTAGAGCGATTCCCTACTGTACTCATTACTTACGTACCCCAGGGTAACCATAATATCTAGAGCGATTCCCTACTATACTAATTACTTATGTACCCCAGGGTAACCATAATATCTAGAGCGATTCCCTACTGTACTCATTACTTACGTACCCCAGGGTAACCATAATATCTAGAGCGATTCCCTACTATACTAATTACTTATGTACCACAGGGTAACCATAATATCTAGAGCGATTCCCTACTGTACTCATTACTTACGTACCCCAGGGTAACCATAATATCTAGAGTGATTCCCTACTGTACTCATTACGTACCTCAGGGTAACCATAATATCTAGAGTGATTCCCTACTGTACTCATTACTTACATACCCCAGGGTAACCATAATATCTAGAGCGATTCCCTACTGTACTAATTACTTACATACCCCAGGGTAACCATAATATCTAGAGCGATTCTCTACTGTACTCATTACGTACCTCAGGGTAACCATAATATCTAGAGCGATTCCCTACTGTACTCATTACTTATGTACCTCAGGGTAACCATAATATCTAGAGCGATTCCCTACTGTACTCATTACTTACGTACCCCAGGGTAACCATAATATCTAGAGCGATTCCCTACTGTACTCATTACTTATGTACCTCAGGGTAACCATAATATCTAGAGCGATTCCCTACTGTACTCATTACTTACGTACCCCAGGGTAACCATAATATCTAGAGTGATTCCCTACTGTACTCATTACGTACCCCAGGGTAACCATAATATCTAGAGCGATTCCCTACTGTACTCATTACGTACCCCAGGGTAACCATAATATCTAGAGCGATTCTCTACTGTACTCATTACGTACCTCAGGGTAACCATAATATCTAGAGCGATTCTCTACTGTACTCATTACGTACCCCAGGGTAACCATAATATCTAGAGCGATTCCCTACTGTACTAATTACTTACATACCCCAGGGTAACCATAATATCTAGAGCGATTCCCTACTGTACTCATTACGTACCTCAGGGTAACCATAATATCTAGAGCGATTCCCTACTGTACTCATTACTTATGTACCCCAGGGTAACCATAATATCTAGAGCGATTCCCTACTGTACTCATTACTTACGTACCCCAGGGTAACCATAATATCTAGAGCGATTCCCTACTGTACTCATTACTTATGTACCCCAGGGTAACCATAATATCTAGAGCGATTCCCTACTGTACTAATTACTTACATACCCCAGGGTAACCATAATATCTAGAGCGATTCCCTACTGTACTCATTACTTACGTACCCCAGGGTAACCATAATATCTAGAGCGATTCCCTACTGTACTCATTACTTACGTACCTCAGGGTAACCATAATATCTAGAGCGATTCCCTACTGTACTAATTACTTATGTACCCCAGGGTAACCATAATATCTAGAGCGATTCCCTACTGTACTCATTACTTACGTACCCCAGGGTAACCATAATATCTAGAGCGATTCCCTACTGTACTCATTACTTACATACCCCAGGGTAACCATAATATCTAGAGCGATTCCCTACTGTACTCATTACTTACGTACCCCAGGGTAACCATAATATCTAGAGCGATTCCCTACTGTACTCATTACTTATGTACCCCAGGGTAACCATAATATCTAGAGTGATTCCCTACTGTACTCATTACTGACGTACCCCAGGGTAACCATAATATCTAGAGCGATTCCCTACTGTACTAATTACTTACGTACCCCAGGGTAACCATAATATCTAGAGTGATTCCCTACTGTACTAATTACTTACATACCCCAGGGTAACCATAATATCTAGAGCGATTCCCTACTGTACTAATTACTTACGTACCTCAGGGTAACCATAATATCTAGAGCGATTCCCTACTGTACTCATTACTTACGTACCCCAGGGTAACCATAATATCTAGAGCGATTCCCTACTGTACTCATTACTTACGTACCCCAGGGTAACCATAATATCTAGAGCGATTCCCTACTGTACTCATTACTTACGTACCCCAGGGTAACCATAATATCTAGAGTGATTCCCTACTGTACTCATTACTTACATACCCCAGGGTAACCATAATATCTAGAGCGATTCCCTACTGTACTAATTACTTACGTACCCCAGGGTAACCATAATATCTAGAGCGATTCCCTACTGTACTCATTACTTACGTACCTCAGGGTAACCATAATATCTAGAGCGATTCCCTACTGTACTAATTACTTACGTACCCCAGGGTAACCATAATATCTAGAGCGATTCCCTACTGTACTCATTACTTACGTACCCCAGGGTAACCATAATATCTAGAGTGATTCCCTACTGTACTCATTACTTACGTACCCCAGGGTAACCATAATATCTAGAGCGATTCCCTACTGTACTCATTACTTACGTACCCCAGGGTAACCATAATATCTAGAGCGATTCCCTACTGTACTCATCATTGTTTGTATTTCATATCTGTCCCCATCCTGCAGTACAGTGCAACCTTAAATGAAAGATCAACAATAATATTACAGCTCACTATATTATATAACACAATATATGACAAACTTGACTTCTCTGTTAACAAGAGGCTCCACTGTGTACTTGGTACAAACATACAAGATGACAAGGAAACTGTCGAAATAAGTACAAGTCAACTATATGGTTTTCTGTATGGCCATGTTGACATAACAAAAGTCCTACCCCCTTGGCCCAAATTAATTTAAAAGATAAAGACAGGAAAATAATTTGACATATACTTTACACAAGCCATTTTTTAGTTGTAGTCTGAAAACAAACAAAAAATACAAACTAAAGAAAACTCACACCTATCAAAAAAAAAAAAAAATACAAACCCAAACTTCAAAAAAATATTTAATGAAGTGTTTTTGTGTTTTAGTCCGAAAAAAAAAAAAAAAAATCACATGTTTTTTTTCAAAAAAAGTCTCATAACTCTGTAAGGATTATTCAGAAATTTACCACACAAAATAACAGACCGTGAGGCTAAGATATTTATTACAAATTTAATCTATGTCTATGCCATAAATCTCAATAACCATAAATGATAGAAAATTTGGCTCTTGTTTTCCGCGCTTATATCTCAAAAACATACTGATGGGTATAAAACTTAAAACGATGAATCCAATATAACAAATCTCATTAAAATCAGATAAAAAAATAAAATATTTATCTAAATGGAGCAAAACATCTAATCTTTGGACCCATTATATCATCCAAAACCCTGTATGAGAAGAAAAGGCCATAGAAACAATTCAGAAGGCTCATTAAATGAAGAATCTAATAAAAAAAATCCCATAAAAATCATATTAAAAAATAAAATTTTCCAAACAGAAGAATATTGAAAAGTTATCCCCTCTGGCCCCTTTTATTACCAAAACTAAAGGAGTTTCTGGTACATTAAAACCATTAAGTGCAATCAACTGAAAAATCCTCATCAGTATTGAATAAAAATTAAAAATATTAAGTTTAGCCCTTGCAAAAGATAGCCGGGAAGTTCTAAAGGTATATGTCTGAAAGCTTATGTCCCTTGATACATTACGAAACAAACTTAACTAGATCAGATGAAAAATGCAAAAATGTCATTAGAAAAATAATCAGGTACATCATCATACACTAGTACACATAGTTTACATAACAGTGTATTGGTATCATGGTCATTGTTTTTTGGTCTCATGGTCATTGTTTTTTAGTCTCATGGTCATTTTTTATTGGTCTTATGGTCATTGTTTTGGCCTCAGAATGATTGTTTATTGGTCTCATGGTCATTGTTTTGGTCTCATGGTCATTGTTTCAGTCTTATGGTTATTGTTTTGGTATCATGGTCATTATTTTGGTCTGATGTAATTTTTTTGGTCTCATGGTCATTGTTTTGGTCTCATGGTCATTGTTTATTGGTCTTATGGTCATTGTTTATTGGTTTCATGGGCATTGTTTTGGTCTCATGGTCATTGTTTATTGGTCTCATGGTCATTGTTTATTGATCTCATGGTCATTGTTTTGGTCTTATGGTCATTGTTTATTGGTCTCATGGTCATTGTTTATTGGTCTTGTGGTCATTGTTTATTGGTCTCATGGTCATTGTTTATGGGTCTCATTGTCATTGTTTCGATCTTATGGTTATTGTTTTGGTATCATGGTCATTATTTTGGTCTCATGGTCATTGTTTTGGTCTGATGGTCATTGTTTATTGGTCTCATGGTCATTGTTTATTGGCCTCATGGTAATTATTTTGGTCTCATGATTATTGTTTATTGGTCTCATGGTCATTGTTTATTGGCCTCATGGTAATTATTTTGGTCTCATGATTATTGTTTATTGGTTTCATGGTCATTGTTTATTGATCTCATGGTCATTGTTTTGGTCTCATGGTCTTTGTTTATTGGTCTCATGGTCATTGTTTAATGGTATTGTGGTCATTGTTTAATGGTCTTATGGTCATTGTTTTGGCCTCAGAATGATTGTTTATTGGTCTCATGGTCATTGTTTTGGTCTCATGGTCATTGTTTCAGTCTTATGGTTATTGTTTTGGTATCATGGTCATTATTTTGGTCTGATGTAATTTTTTTGGTCTCATGGTCATTGTTTTGGTCTCATGGTCATTGTTTATTGGTCTTATGGTCATTGTTTATTGGTCTCATGGGCATTGTTTTGGTCTCATGGTCATTGTTTATTGGTCTCATGGTCATTGTTTATTGATCTCATGGTCATTGTTTTGGTCTTATGGTCATTGTTTATTGGTCTCATGGTCATTGTTTATTGGTCTTGTGGTCATTGTTTATTGGTCTCATGGTCATTGTTTATGGGTCTCATTGTCATTGTTTCGATCTTATGGTTATTGTTTTGGTATCATGGTCATTATTTTGGTCTCATGGTCATTGTTTTGGTCTGATGGTCATTGTTTATTGGTCTCATGGTCATTGTTTATTGGCCTCATGGTAATTATTTTGGTCTCATGATTATTGTTTATTGGTCTCATGGTCATTGTTTATTGGCCTCATGGTAATTATTTTGGTCTCATGATTATTGTTTTTTGGTTTCATGGTCATTGTTTATTGATCTCATGGTCATTGTTTTGGTCTCATGGTCTTTGTTTATTGGTCTCATGGTCATTGTTTAATGGTATTGTGGTCATTGTTTAATGGTCTCATGGTCATTGTTATTGGTTCAAAGACTAGATTAACCATTGATAACAAAAAATAAAGACTTGAAGTAGTCATGTTCACTTTTATTAGAAATAAAGATTATACTAAATTATAAATCTATGAATTGCAGAATAATTAATTTTAATTAATTAATTTTCTTGATATTGACTCTCCATGTATTTCAACACAATCTTAAAATCAAAGGACTTTGACTAAAACAGTAGCTTTTATTGATAAACAATATATTTTCTGTCTATATCTCCATGCTGAGTTTTACCAGCTAATCAAATGATTGGCAGTATCCTTTGAAAACAATACTATTGATATTGATAATTGGATTTCACTGTCTATCAAAACATTGTGGCAATCCATCCTATTAGCCTGGTTATTGTACAGTGCAGTCTGCTGTTACTGTACAGTGCAGACTGCTGTTACTGTACAGTGTAGACTGCTGTTACTGTACAGTGCAGACTGCTGTTATTGTACAGTGTAGACTGCTGTTACTGTACAGTGCAGACTGCTGTTATTGTACAGTGTAGACTGCTGTTACTGTACATGGCAGACTGCTGCTACTGTACAGTGCAGACTGCTGTTATAGTACAGTGTAGACTGCTGTTACTGTACAGTGTAGACTGCTGTTACTGTACAGTGTATAATGCTGTTACTGTACAGTGTAGACTGCTGTTACTGTACAGTGTAACCTCTGGTGACTGTTATTGAACAATGTAACCTCTGATGACTGCTGTTACTGTACAGTGTAAACTCTGATGACTGTTATTGTACACTGTAACCTCTGGTGACTGCTGTTACTGTTGAGTGTAAACTCTGATGACAGTTACTGTACAGTGTAACCTCTGATGACTGTTATTGTACAGTGTAACCTCTGATGACTGTTATTGTACAGTGTAACCTCTGATGACTGTCATTGTACAGTGTAACCTCTGATGACTGTTATTGTACAGTGTAACCTCTGATGACTGCTGTTATTGTACAGTGTAACCTCTGATGACTGTTATTGTACAGTGTAACCTCTGATGACTGTTATTGTACAGTGTATTCTCTGATGACTGTTATTGTACAGTGTAACCTCTGATGACTGCTGTTATTGTACAGTGTAACCTCTGATGACTGTTATTGTACAGTGTAACCTCTGATGACTGTTATTGTACAGTATATTCTCTGATGACTGTTATTGTACAGTGTAACCTCTGGTGACTGTTACTGTACAGTGTAACCTCTGATGACTGTTATTGTACATTGTAACCTCTGATGACTCTTATTGTACAGTGTAACCTCTGACGACTGTTATTGTACATTGTAACCTCTGATGACTTATTGTAAATTGTGTAACCTCTGATGACTGTTATTGTACAGTGTAACCTCTGATGACTGTTACTGTACAGTGTAGTCTCTGATGACTGTTATTGTACTGTGTAACTTCTGATGACTGTTATTGTACAGTGTAACCTCTAATGACTGTTATTGTACAGTGTAACCTCTGATGACTGTTACTGTACAGTGTAACCTCTGATGACTGTTATTGTACAGTGTAACCTCTGATGACTGTTATTGTACATTGTAACCTCTGATGACTGTTATTGTACAGTGTAACCTCTGATAACTGTTATTGTACATTGTAACCTCTGATTACTGTTATTGTACAGTGTAACCTCTGATGACTGTCATTGTACTGTGTAACCTCTGGTGACTGCTGTTATTGTACAGTGTAACCTCTGATGACTGTTACTGTACAGTGTAACCTCTGACTGTTATTGTACAGTGTAACCTCTGATGACTGTTACTGTACAGTGTAACCTCTGATGACTGTTATTGTACAGTGTAACCTCTGAGGACTGTTATTATACAGTGTAACCTCTGATGACTGTTATTGTACAGTGTAACCTCTGATGACTGTTATTGTACAGTGTAACTTCTGATGACTGTTATTGTACAGTGTAACCTCTGATGACTGTTACTGTACAGTGTAACCTCTGATAACTGTTATTGTACAGTGTAACCTCTGATGACTGTTACTGTACAGTGTAACCTCTGATGACTGTTACTGTACAGTGTAACCTCTGATGACTGTTATTGTACAGTGTAACCTCTGGTGACTGTTATTGTACAGTGTAACCTCTGATGACTGTTATTGTACAGTGTAACCTCTGATGACTGTTATTGTACAGTGTAACCTCTGATGACTGTTATTGTACAGTGTAACCTCTGATGACTGTCATTGTACTGTGTAACTTCTGATGACTGTTATTGTACATTGTAACCTCTGATGACTGTTATTGTACACTGTAACCTCTGATGACTGTTATTGTACAGTGTAACCTCTGATGACTGTTATTGTACAGTGTAAACTCTGATGACTGTTATTGTACAGTGTAACCTCTGATGACTGTTACTGTACTGTGTAACCTCTGATGACTGTTACTGTACAGTGTAACCTCTGATGACTGTTATTGTACAGTGTAACCTCTGAGGACTTTTATTGTACAGTGTAACCTCTGATGACTGTTATTAACCTCTGATGACTGTTATTGTACAGTGTAACCTCTGATGACTGTCATTGTACTGTGTAACTTCTGATGACTGTTGTTGTACAGTGTAACCTCTGATGACTGTTACTGTACAGTGTAACCTCTGATGACTGGTATTGTACTGTGTAACCTCTGATGACTGTTGTTGTACAGTGTAACCTCTGATGACTGTCATTGTACTGTTTAACCTCTGGTGACTGCTGTTATTGTACAGTGTAACATCTGATGACTGTTATTGTACAGTGTAACCTCTGATGACTGTCATTGTACTGTGTAACCTCTGGTGACTGCTGTTATTGTAGTGTAACCTCTGATGACTGTTATTGTACAGTGTAACCTCTGATGACTGTTATTGTACAGTGTAACCTCTAATGACTGTTATTGTACAGTGTAACCTCTGATGACTGTTGTTGTACAGTGTAACCTCTGATGACTGTTATTGTACAGTGTAACCTCTGATGACTGTTGTTGTACAGTGTAACCTCTGATGACTGTTATTGTACAGTGTAACCTCTGTTGACTGTTATTGTACAGTGTAACCTCTGATGACTGTTATTGTACAGTGTAACCTCTGATGACTGTTACTGTACAGTGTAGTCTCTGATGACTGTTATTGTACTGTGTAACTTCTGATGACTGTTATTGTACAGTGTAACCTCTAATGACTGTTATTGTACAGTGTAACCTCTGATGACTGTTACTGTACAGTGTAACCTCTGATGACTGTTATTGTACAGTGTAACCTCTGATGACTGTTATTGTACATTGTAACCTCTGATGACTGTTATTGTACAGTGTAACCTCTGATAACTGTTATTGTACATTGTAACCTCTGATGACTGTTATTGTACAGTGTAACCTCTGATGACTGTTATTGTACAGTGTAACCTCTGATGACTGTCATTGTACTGTGTAACCTCTGGTGACTGCTGTTGATGCACAGTGTAACCTCTGATGACTGGTATTGTACAGTGTAACCTCTGATGACTGTTATTGTACAGTGTAACCTCCTCTGATGACTGTTACTGTACAGTGTAACCTCTGACTGTTATTGTACAGTGTAACCTCTGATGACTGTTACTGTACAGTGTAACCTCTGATGACTGTTATTGTACAGTGTAACCTCTGAGGACTGTTATTGTACAGTGTAACCTCTGATGACTGTTATTGTACAGTGTAACCTCTGATGACTGTTATTGTACAGTGTAACCTCTGATGACTGTTATTGTACAGTGTAACCTCTGATGACTGTTACTGTACAGTGTAACCTCTGATAACTGTTATTGTACAGTGTAACCTCTGATGACTGTTACTGTACAGTGTAACCTCTGATGACTGTTACTGTACAGTGTAACCTCTGATGACTGTTATTGTACAGTGTAACCTCTGGTGACTGTTATTGTACAGTGTAACCTCTGATGACTGTTATTGTACAGTGTAACCTCTGATGACTGTTATTGTACAGTGTAACCTCTGATGACTGTTATTGTACAGTGTAACCTCTGATGACTGTCATTGTACTGTGTAACTTCTGATGACTGTTATTGTACATTGTAACCTCTGATGACTGTTATTGTACACTGTAACCTCTGATGACTGTTATTGTACAGTGTAACCTCTGATGACTGTTATTGTACAGTGTAAACTCTGATGACTGTTATTGTACAGTGTAACCTCTGATGACTGTTACTGTACTGTGTAACCTCTGATGACTGTTACTGTACAGTGTAACCTCTGATGACTGTTACTGTACAGTGTAACCTCTGATGACTGTTATTGTACAGTGTAACCTCTGAGGACTTTTATTGTACAGTGTAACCTCTGATGACTGTTATTAACCTCTGATGACTGTTATTGTACAGTGTAACCTCTGATGACTGTCATTGTACTGTGTAACTTCTGATGACTGTTGTTGTACAGTGTAACCTCTGATGACTGTTACTGTACAGTGTAACCTCTGATGACTGGTATTGTACTGTGTAACCTCTGATGACTGTTGTTGTACAGTGTAACCTCTGATGACTGTCATTGTACTGTTTAACCTCTGGTGACTGCTGTTATTGTACAGTGTAACATCTGATGACTGTTATTGTACAGTGTAACCTCTGATGACTGTCATTGTACTGTGTAACCTCTGGTGACTGCTGTTATTGTAGTGTAACCTCTGATGACTGTTATTGTACAGTGTAACCTCTGATGACTGTTATTGTACAGTGTAACCTCTAATGACTGTTATTGTACAGTGTAACCTCTGATGACTGTTGTTGTACAGTGTAACCTCTGATGACTGTTATTGTACAGTGTAACCTCTGATGACTGTTGTTGTACAGTGTAACCTCTGATGACTGTTATTGTACAGTGTAACCTCTGTTGACTGTTATTGTACAGTGTAACCTCTGATGACTGTTATTGTACAGTGTAACCTCTGATGACTGTTATTGTACAGTGTAACCTCTGATGACTGTTATTGTACAGTGTAACCTCTGATGACTGTTACTGTACAGTGTAACCTCTGATGACTGTTATTGTACAGTGTAACCTCTGATGACTGTTACTGTACAGTGTAACCTCTGATGACTGTTATTGTACAGTGTAACCTCTGATGACTGTTATTGTACAGTGTAACCTCTGATGACTGTTACTGTACAGTGTAACCTCTGATGACTGTTATTGTACAGTGTAACCTCTGATGACTGTTACTGTACAGTGTAACCTCTGATGACTGTTATTGTACAGTGTAACCTCTGATGACTGTTATTGTACAGTGTAACCTCTGATGACTGTTACTGTACAGTGTAACCTCTGATGACTGTTATTGTACAGTGTAACCTCTGATGACTGTTACTGTACAGTGTAACCTCTGATGACTGTTATTGTACAGTGTAACCTCTGATGACTGTTATTGTACAGTGTAACCTCTGATGACTGTTATTGTACAGTGTAACCTCTGATGACTGTTATTGTACAGTGTAACCTCTGATGACTGTTATTGTACAGTGTAACCTCTGATGACTGTTACTGTACAGTGTAACCTCTGATGACTGTTATTGTACAGTGTAACCTCTGATGACTGTTACTGTACAGTGTAACCTCTGATGACTGTTACTGTACAGTGTAACCTCTGATGACTGTTATTGTACAGTGTAACCTCTGATGACTGTTACTGTACAGTGTAACCTCTGATGACTGTTATTGTACAGTGTAACCTCTGATGACTGTTACTGTACAGTGTAACCTCTGATGACTGTTACTGTACAGTGTAACCTCTGATGACTGTTACTGTACAGTGTAACCTCTGATGACTGTCATTGTACTGTGTAACCTCTGGTGACTGCTGTTAATGTACAGTGTAACCTCTGATGACTTCTGTTATTGTACAGTGTATCCTCTGGTGACTGCTGTTATTGTACAGTGTAACCTCTGATGACTGTTACTGTACAGTGTAACCTCTGATGACTGTTATTGTACAGTGTAACCTCTGATGACTGTTACTGTACAGTGTAACCTCTGATGACTGTTATTATACAGTGTAATCTCTGATGACTGTTATTGTACAGTGTAACCTGTGATGACTGTTATTGTACAGTGTTACCTCTGAGGACTGTTATTGTACAGTGTAACCTCTGATGACTGCTGTTACTGTACAGTGTAACCTCTGAGGACTGTTATTGTACAGTGTAACCTCTGAGGACTGTTATTGTACAGTGTAACCTCTGATGACTGTTATTGTACAGTGTAACCTCTGATGACTGTTATTGTACAGTGTAACCTCTGATGACTGTTATTGTACATTGTAACCTCTGATGACTGTTATTGTATAGTGTAACCTCTGATGACTGTTATTGTACAGTGTAACCTCTGAGGACTGTTATTGTACAGTGTAACCTCTGATGACTGTTATTGTACAGTGTAACCTCTGATGACTGTTATTGTACAGTGTAACCTCTGATGACTGTTATTGTACAGTGTAACCTCTGATGACTGTTATTGTACATTGTAACCTCTGATGACTGTTATTGTACAGTGTAACCTCTGATGACTGTTATTGTACAGTGTAACCTCTGATGACTGTTATTGTACAGTGTAACCTCTGATGACTGTTACTGTACTGTGTAACCTCTGATGACTGTTACTGTACTGTGTAACCTCTGGTGACTGCTGTTATTGTACAGTGTAACATCTGATGACTGTTATTGTACAGTGCAACCTCTGGTGACTGTTATTGTACAGTGTAACCTCTGGTGACTGTTATTGTACAGTGTAACCTCTGATGACTGTTACTGTACAGTGTAACCTCTGATGACTGTTATTGTACAGTGTAACCTCTGATGACTGTTACTGTACAGTGTAACCTCTGATGACTGTTATTGTACAGTGTAACCTCTGATGACTGTCATTGTACTGTGTAACCTCTGGTGACTGCTGTTATTGTACAGTGTAACCTCTGATGACTGTCATTGTACTGTGTAACCTCTGGTGACTGCTGTTAATGTACAGTGTAACCTATGATGACTGTTATTGTACAGTGTAACCTATGATGACTGTTATTGTACAGTGTAACCTCTGATGACTGTTACTGTACAGTGTAACCTCTGATGACTGTTACTGTACAGTGTAACCTCTGATGACTGTTATTGTACAGTGTAACCTCTGATGACTGTTACTGTACAGTGTAACCTCTGATGACTGTTATTGTACAGTGTAATCTCTGATGACTGTTACTGTACAGTGTAACCTCTGATGACTGTTATTGTACAGTGTAACCTCTGATGACTGTCATTGTACTGTGTAACCTCTGGTGACTGCTGTTATTGTACAGTGTAACCTCTGATGACTGTTATTGTACACTGTAACCTCTGATGACTGTTATTGTACAGTGTAACCTCTGATGACTGTTACTGTACAGTGTAACCTCTGATGACTGTTACTGTACAGTGTAACCTCTGATGACTGTTATTGTACAGTGTAACCTCTGGTGACTGTTATTGTACAGTGTAACCTCTGATGACTGTTATTGTACAGTGTAACCTCTGATGACTGTTATTGTACAGTGTAACCTCTGATGACTGTTATTGTACAGTGTAACTTCTGATGACTGTTATTGTACAGTGTAACCTCTGATGACTGTTACTGTACAGTGTAACCTCTGATAACTGTTATTGTACAGTGTAACCTCTGATGACTGTTACTGTACAGTGTAACCTCTGATGACTGTTACTGTACAGTGTAACCTCTGATGACTGTTATTGTACAGTGTAACCTCTGGTGACTGTTATTGTACAGTGTAACCTCTGATGACTGTTATTGTACAGTGTAACCTCTGATGACTGTTATTGTACAGTGTAACCTCTGATGACTGTTATTGTACAGTGTAACCTCTGATGACTGTCATTGTACTGTGTAACTTCTGATGACTGTTATTGTACATTGTAACCTCTGATGACTGTTATTGTACACTGTAACCTCTGATGACTGTTATTGTACAGTGTAACCTCTGATGACTGTTATTGTACAGTGTAAACTCTGATGACTGTTATTGTACAGTGTAACCTCTGATGACTGTTACTGTACTGTGTAACCTCTGATGACTGTTACTGTACAGTGTAACCTCTGATGACTGTTACTGTACAGTGTAACCTCTGATGACTGTTATTGTACAGTGTAACCTCTGATGAATGTTACTGTACAGTGTAACCTCTGATGACTGTTACTGTACAGTGTAACCTCTGATGACTGTTACTGTACAGTGTAACCTCTGATGACTGTTATTGTACAGTGTAACCTCTGATGACTGTTATTGTACAATGTATCCTCTGGTGACTGTTATTGTACAGTGTAGTCTCTGATGACTATTATAGTACAGTGTAACCTCTACTGACTGTTACTGTACTGTGTAACCTCTGATGACTGATATTGTACATTGTAACCTCTGGTGACTGTTACTGTGCAGTGTAACCTCTGGTGACTGAATTTCCATACTATTTTTCTTTGATACTTGTGGTGTATTCCAATTGTAGATGGCAAATAATAACCAAGAATCTTGGTTAAATTGTATTCAAACAATATTCAAATTTTTAAACATTGAACATTTATATTTAAATGCAACCAGTTATAAACATACATATATTATTAATAAAATTAGACACAAACTAAAGATGACGCTTATTGATATTTGGTTTTAAGATATAAATAATGATATTAAAAGTAAAGCCAAAATAGGAAATAAGTTGAGAACTTACATAAAATTTAAATATATATATCAACTTGAACCATATCTAAATATAGGTTCCGAAAATCAAAGAAAATATCTAACAAAATTAAGACTCAGTGACCATGATTTAAATATAGAAAGAGGTAGATATACCAACTTAGAAATACACCAAAGAATATGTTACATGTGTAAAAATGAAGTGGAGGATGAGAAACATTTTTTTATTAAATTGTCCAAATCTAGAAGAAAACCTTTTATTGAAGAAATAAATGATAAATATTGTAATTTTAAAACATCTGTTATAAAACTTTTATTGAAATTAGTTGTTGAATTGAAAGAAAAGCGTAATGTATTAATCAGCTAATATGATAGAGTTGTATCCCCTTGCTCAGTTCTTACTGGATAACCTTATTACATTTACCGGTATTTATCTATGTTCTTATAATGAATACAATTATGTTAAAATGAAACTTTTGTTTATTTATTAGGATTTGTGATTTTGTTTATTTCTTTGATTAAATTGTAATTGATTCTGACTCTAACGGGCACCTTTAATTGGTAAATGAAAAATCTGTCAATATCTTTTGGTAATGGATAAACAGGCTTATTTAAATAACACTGAATAGCCATGGATAATAGAACAACATGGATAATAGTCGGTAATAACCACAGCGCATATTACTTAAGATCACTCTGTTTAGATAAAATGTGTTAATGCCACTTTTAAAGGTCTTTTATTTGCAGAAAGGAAGTATTAATTTAGACATTTCATTATCTAACCTACTGCAGTGGAACTGAAAGTAGAGGGATCCATTTTATCACCAATTTTATTTTCATCTTGCAACAAACAAGCAAGTGAGAATTTTCTTACATTTTTACATGTATAAACAAATATTTACAAAATTCTAATTTCTATCAACTGAGAAATTAATGAACCATCATATACCTTAGTTTACACAACAAACTATCAAGATAACAAAGATGAAAGAAAAATTAATGATTTTGACTCTCCCAAGATAATTACTAATATCTTTTTCATATTTCAAAGAGTGCAAAACCACAAGTAAAATTATTTTCAAAATTTTAACCATTTCAAACATTCCACTTGATAACTTATTACGTAATGACGGGGGATTTGTAATAGAACTGACAAGCTTCTGATTGTAAATTACAGATAGATTGGGGTGTTACATGACTTCAGTATCAGAAATGATTTGCTTACATATATCAATATTTTGTAAATAGATACTTCACACAAAGATAATAAACAATTATAAATGATTTTTTCAACACTTTGCAAGACAAAGTTATGTAACACAATAGATCCAGTCTGAGGCTTCAATTGCAAAAGAAAGCAACGTATAAATTTATAAATTAGGTTTGAAACTCACTAATAATAAAAAGTGTACTAAAAGTATTTCCTTTTTTACTAAAGCTTTGGAAATACAATGTACACAGTAGTAAATAATTTGGTATAATTCAGTCCTAATGAGCCAGTATTACGTCTGGATCATATCAAATCGTTGTACTAACATCCGACACGGCTCAACGATGATTGATATCTACTGGTGGGAAACTTGTTTTTTAAATGTCAGTTCTAAATTTAAACTTATCAGCTACATCAAACACATGTCCCATAACATCTGGTTATGACAATCTGAGTATATAGCAACATAATTTTCAAATTTTAAACATTTCCACACATTCTAGTAAACTCTAATTATTATAAAATCATTAGATGCACTGATACTAATTTCTTCAGTGCATTGCCTTACATAAAAAAATTTTAGCATTGAAATGAATAAAATAAACAGAATAACCAAAGCAATGATATTTATTTGTATTGTCTTTATATTAATTGTTTTTCTTGTATATATACATGAAATAAAACAATATTACCATAATGTGTCTGTCCAGTAATGTTTAGTCAATGTACCAAGTGTCATAAGTAATTCAACTATAGCCCTCTAGTGTCTAAACAATAGGTACTCTGATACTGAGAGGAAACACTTCTCTTATATGCTATCACAAACCTCAGTGTTATCAAATGTTATATAAAAGGAATTCCTTTTAAAACAAGTATTTGTATTATTAATTTATGGAAACATTTGAAACAATAAAACCTTCGATTTTATATTTTTGTTCAACATTTTTATTACATATTGATATTTTATGCTTGCATTTTAAATAATATTAAAAAATTTTTATCAATGAAAGCTCATGAAGGATATCAATAAACCAACTTTTACTCATTCATAAATCACATGTAGTGCATGTATTAGTATATATTTATTTCAAATTAAAAATTATTAGGGTTAGGAACAAACTACTGCATTATACAATAAAATACACCCCATTCATTTGATAGGTTCAAGATGTTTGAATAAAATTAAATGTTTTTTATATCATTCACTTTTTCCAAATAATTTTAAGTTTTCAAACCTGACTTGAATGTTTGCTTTTGAAAACTTTTACATGTAAACTTACCATTTAAAGTGCAAACAAAATTTAAATCCTTCTCAACACAGATTCTTTATCCAACTGCTGATAAAACATTCCTTAAAACATTTCACTCACCTGGGACACAACTTCAAAAATATGTCACATAATTTCCCATAAAATCAATACTTCCGACAGCTTATGTGAGATAGGAGAGACCAGTTTTCCTATAAATCATTATAAATATTAAATAACACTTAGAAATCCAAGGAGTTCTGAATGGCATATAATTGTCCAGCAGCAATTCACATCCCACAACAACGGTCAAACTAATTAATGTTAATTAGGATAATTTGGGTTAGTATTTTACTGTACAACCTCCACTGGCAGACACCTTACATCTGAGCTGTCAGAGATCTGTACAGTATGCCTAATTATCTCAGATAAATCTAATTTACTTTTATCAAAATGGGGGTACGCAGGAGTAGATAAAACAGATATACATTACAGTGAGGTAGCCAGCATCTAACTTATATAAGAGTTGTCAGAAATCTAGGAGGTAGTCAGAACCTTATATAAGAGTTGTCAGAAATCTAGGAGGTAGTCAGAACCTTATATAGAGTTGTCAGAAATCTAGGAGGTAGTCAGAACCTTACATAAGAGTTGTCAGAAATCTAGGAGGTAGTCAGAACATTATACAAGAGTTGTCAGAAATCTAGAAGGCAGTCAGAACCTTACATAAGAGTTGTCAGAACCTTATATAAGAGTTGTCAGAAATCTAGGAGGTAGTCCGAACCTTACATAAGAGTTGTCAGAAATCTAGGAGGCAGTCAGAACCTTATATAAGAGTTGTCAGAAATCTAAGAGGCAGTCAGAACCTTATATAAGAGTTGTCAGAAATCTAGGAGGTAGTCAGCACTTTACATAAGAGTTATCAAAAATCTAGCAGCAGTCAGAACCTTACATAAGAGTTGTCAGAAATCTAGGAGGCAGCCAGAACCTTACATAAGAGTTGTCAGAAATCTAGGAGGTAGTCAGAACCTTACATAAGAGTTGTCAGAAATCTAGGATGGACAGAACCTTATATAGAGTTGTCAGAAATCTAGGAGGAAGTCAGGACCTTACATAAGAGTTGTCAGAAATCTAGGATGGTCAGAACCTTACATAAGAGTTGTCAGAAATATGGGAGGCAGTCAAGTTAATAGCTAAGAGAGTCACCATAAGTACAATTGAATATGAATTTCCATTGGCCTTTTGATGTTATTTTCCAAATGGTATCACTGTTTGATTATTATTTCATTTTTAAGAAAAAAGTCAGTTTAATGCTAAATTAAGGCAACTATCCTGCCTATGTTAAAGAATAAGAGGTTTACTTAAGGCAACTATCCTGCCTATGTTAAAGAATAAGAGGTTTACTTAAGGCAACTATCCTGCCTATGTTAAAGAATAAGAGGTTTACTTAAGGCAACTATCCTACCTATGTTAAAGAATTAGAGGTTTACTTAAGGCAACTATCCTGCCTATGTTAAAGAATAAGAGGTTTACTTAAGGCAACTATCCTGCCTATGTTAAAGAATAAGAGGTTTACTTAAGGCAACTATCCTGCCTATGTTAAAGAATAAGAGGTTTACTTAAAGCAACTATCCTGCCTATGTTAAAGAATTAGAGGTTTACTTAAGGCAACTACCCTGACTATGTTAAAGAATAAGAGGTTTACTTAAGGCAACTATCCTGCCTATGTTAAAGAATAAGAGGTTTACTTAAGGCAACTATCATGCCTATGTTAAAGAATAAGAGGTTTACTTAAGGCAACTATCCTGCCTATGTTAAAGAATAAGAGGTTTACTTAAGGCAACTATCCTGCCTATGTTAAAGAATAAGAGGTTTACTTAAGGCAACTATCCTGCCTATGTTAAAGAATAAGAGGTTTACTTAAGGCAACTATCCTGCCTATGTTAAAGAATAAGAGGTTTACTTAAGGCAACTATCCTGCCTATGTTAAAGAATAAGAGGTTTACTTAAGGCAACTATCCTGCCTATGTTAAAGAATAAGAGGTTTACTTAAGGCAACTATCCTGCCTATGTTAAAGAATAAGAGGTTTACTTAAGGCAACTATCCTGCCTATGTTAAAGAATAAGAGGTTTAATCAAGGCAACTATCCTGCCTATGTTAAAGAATAAGAGGTTTAATCAAGGCAACTATCCTGCCTATGTTAAAGAATAAGAGGTTTAATCAAGGCAACTATCCTGCCTATGTTAAAGAATAAGAGGTTTAATCAAGGCAACTATCCTGCCTATGTTAAAGAATAAGAGGTTTACTTAAGGCAACTATCCTGCCTATGTTAAAGAATAAGAGGTTTACTTAAGGCAACTATCCTATGTTAAAGAATAAGAGGTTTACTTAAGGCAACTATCCTGCCTATGTTAAGGAATAAGAGGTTTACTTAAGGCAATTATCCTGCCTATGTTAAGGAATAAGTGGTTTACTTAAGGCAACTATCCTGCCTATGTTAAAGAATAAGAGGTTTACTTAAGGCAACTATCCTGCCTATGTTAAAGAATAAGAGGTTTACTTAAGGCAACTATCCTGCCTATGTTAAAGAATAAGAGGTTTACTTAAGGCAACTATCCTGCCTATGTTAAAGAATAAGAGGTTTACTTAAGGCAACTATCCTGCCTATGTTAAAGAATAAGAGGTTTACTTCTATTTCTATAATCTTTACTTGGCAGTGCAGTCCAGAGAGAAATTGTTCTCAATTATCAACATATTCATAGATTTTTCTGTTTAATATAAATTTATCTAACTGTAAACATATAAACCCTGAAAACCAAAAATATTTGAACAACACTTGCAGAACTAATGTCAACCTAACAATAACATCATAATTCACAAACGACTTTTGATTATTAATATTTCCAATTTAATTTACAGAGTCTGAAGTGTTCAGAATATTATGGTTTTCTGTATCAATAGATTTTCCAATAAAAGAACCACATTATATACAATCTGATATGTACTAAATTCATCAATAACGACCCACTAACTCTGGAGGTTATCTGCCAGACATCTTAAAAGCTCTCCTGTTTTTACAAAATGCATAAAGCTATAGAGTGACATTCACAAGCAGTCCATAAAAGGAGTGCTACTATACCATAAAATCATGTTCTTATTTTTAAGATGAAAATTTGTTACCTACAAATATTTCAATAGCAGAAATTACTCATTATTTTTGTCAGAAATTGGATAAAATTCTCTGCTGTTACTTTTGGACAGTTTTTAACAGATTAAGTACAATCTATTTAAAGTTTGTGCACAAATTAGTTTGTGTTTTTGCTACTGTCTGTGCTTAAATCTCAAGCATCCATGTACAACATGAAATATGTCTTTTTGAAGTTTTAAGCTTTCAACCAAAAAAGTCAACTCTGATTAGGCATGCAATCGGGCAAAAACAAAATCATTTTGGCCAGTTGTGTCTTATTTTATTTTATTTAATGTATATTACAGAAATTATTTAATGAAAAAGGCTCCATCAAAAACTATTACTTATTTTTGGCCAGTTGTGTCTTATTTTATTTTATTTAATGTATATTGTAGAAATTATTTAATGAAAAAGGCTCCATCAAAAACTATTACTTATTTGCAGTACTAGCTATTATCATGTGTCCATTAAAATTTCTGTGCTATAATCAAAAATGTCGGCTACAAACTTCCACTGGAATGTTAGAAAACCATCAAATACATGTCCCTTGTGACTCACACATATAACAGGTAAAGCCAGGTGTGTTTTCTTTGAAGTTTGTATTATCTAATTACTGATTACCTAGTGTATTGTTTAAGTAAAACTTCAAAGGGAACCAGTCATAGACAAAGAATTTAGATCTTCAGGGAATAAAAACATATATTAATGTATTACCAGAAAACATGTCTGGTTCTAAAATGATAGGAAAATGTTTATTTATGCAAACTTACAGCACAGAAATCAAGAACCCAATTACAGATTATAGCTTACAAGAAAACACTTCTCTTAATTAATGTAAACACACAGCATTAAGAGTGGATACAAAAAGGGATAAAAAAGTGATAGGTGTTCACTTCTTTAACAAGAGTTTGGTTGTATATAAACAGAGTAAATCTGAATGAATAAAAACATTACCAAAAAAATTACCTGTAGCATACATAAGTACATGTAATTACCTGTAGCATACATAAGTACATGTAATTACCTGTAGCATACATAAGTACATGTAATTACCTGTAGCATACATAAGTACATGTAATTACCTGTAGCATACATAAGTACATGTAATTACCTGTAGCATACATAAGTACATGTAATTACCTGTAGCATACATAAGTACATGTAATTACCTGTAGCATACATAAGTACATGTAATTACCTGTAGCATACATAAGTACATGTAATTACCTGTAGCATACATAAGTACATGTAATTACCTGTAGCATACATAAGTACATGTAATTGCCTGTTCCCACAATAATGGCAATTTGAAAAAAGTTTAAAACTTTAATTGTGTACACCTGTATTTCATGATCAGTTCGGTTGACATTTCACTTTATACCTACTTCACTGTCTGACAGTAAAAGAATGTCTATTTTGACAGTAATGGTGGCAATTTTGTATATATATAACCCTTTGTGGGCTTTGAGTACTTTTGATGCAAAAAGTTGAAATGCTACAATATGTCCAAAAGATATTGTATTTATTTATTTACTCTATTTTATTGTTTGTTTGTTTGTTTGAATGGTGTTTTAAAGCCACTTTCAGCAATTTTTCAGCTATATCATGGCATCCAGTTATTATTGGTGGAGGAAGCCAGAGTACCCGGAGAGAACCCCCGACCTGAGGTAGGAAAACAGACAATCCTTGTCAATTATTATGATTGGAGTCGAGTGAACCCTGCCTGCAGTGAAAATCGAACCAGCAATCTCAGTGTTGACAGACCAAGTGATCAATAGTAGACGAACTACCTTAACCACTCGGCCACAGAGGCCCCCTACTATATTTTATTAATAAAATACAAATCTACCATTTGTAGATTTGGTTCAGATATACAAATCCTAAATATAGACAGTATACATGTATAACAAATAAATTTCTTTGTCCTTTAAGTGACACACACTTTATAATGAAGAAATTGTTAAACTATACCAGATGCATGTTCTTCTTGTTTTCCACAACTCATAAAAAGACACCATTGTATATAGACTTGCCACAAGTCAGTTTGAATTTTTTTATTATCAACATTTCTTATACTATCCATTTGTGTACAAAGGCTTTAACAAATTCAAAGGGACTTGTGGAAAGTCTACATTGTACATTAGAGTATAACATAGGAAGACAAAAAGATTGGTTAATAAAATATTAATTGGATAATATTTATTAACAGTAAGATAAAAGCATTCAAGATATCAACAGAAATTAGCTCTGATATGTATACAGTACCAGAAAGGGGAGATAATCATTGGTAATCCTTGTTAATTAGATGTATGACAGGTACTTACATAAGTGGCTATAACACTTCTGAATCCATTCATGTGTGACCACTCCTCCTCATCAATCTTCAAAATCAGTCATCTGTGACCACCCTTCATTTATGATCCTTTAATCCTTGCATCTGGAAAAAGTCAGACTGAGTGAAAGAAAAATTACCACTGTCAACAATAAAATGATATATAATTGTACAGAAGCAGGTGGATAGAAAGAATCATTTCAATTTTAATATATCTGGCAGACATAATTATTTCTGATCTCAAACTACTGAACAGATCTATAATATAAAAAAATGTTACAAAGATTTAAATGAAGCTTCAGAGTATATTTCATAAATTAATCTTTTTATGTAAATATATAAGAATCATATTGTTATGAATTTTAATTTTTTTTATGCAATTAAATAATGAATTTTGTCTTCTGATTTTTGCTTTGTCCAAACCCAATATTTTTATGACTGTGTACTGTATTTTATTAAATAATTGTAAATGCGATTTAAATTCCTTTTTCACTGATACCATCAATATGCAATCAAAAGACAGCTTCTGGTTAAAAGATCTTTTGTTCCTTTGAATGCAATTTTTCAGCAATATTATGGCATCCAGTTTTTATTGGAGGAGGAAGCCGGAGTACCCGAAGAAAAACCCCCAACCTTCGGTAGGCAAACTGGCAATCCTTGTAAATTAATATTGGAGTTGAGTGCACCCTGCCTGCAGTGGAGTTGAGTGCACCCTGCCTGCAGTGGAGTTGAGTACACCCTGCCTGCAGTGGAGTTCAGTGCACTGTGTCTGCAGTGGAGTTGAGTACACCCTGCCTGCAGTGGAGTTTAGTGCACCCTGCCTGCAGTGGAGTTGAGTACACCCTGCCTGCAGTGGAGTTGAGTGCACCCTGCCTGCAGTGGAGTTCAGTGCACCCTGCCTGCAGTGGAGTTGATTACACCCTGCCTGCAGTGGATTTGAGTGCACCCTGCCTGCAGTGGAGTTCAGTGCACCCTGCCTGCAGTGGAGTTCAGTGCACCCTGCCTGCAGTGGAGTTCAGTGCACCCTGCCTGCAGTGGAGTTCAGTGCACCCTGCCTGCAGTGGAGTTCAGTGCACCCTGCCTGCAGTGGAGTTCAGTGCACCCTGCCTGCAGTGGATTTGAGTGCACCCTGCCTGCAGTGGATTTGAGTGCACCCTGCCTGCAGTGGATTTGAGTGCACCCTGCCTGCAGTGGAGTTCAGTGCACCCTGCCTGCAGTGGATTTGAGTGCACCCTGCCTGCAGTGGAGTTGATTACACCCTGCCTGCAGTGGAGTTTAGTGCACCCTGCCTGCAGTGGAGTTGATTACACCCTGCCTGCAGTGGATTTGAGTGCACCCTGCCTGCAGTGGAGTTGATTACACCCTGCCTGCAGTGGAGTTTAGTGCACCCTGCCTGCAGTGGAGTTGATTACACCCTGCCTGCAGTGGAGTTGAGTACACCCTGCCTGCAGTGGAGTTGAGTGCACCCTGCCTGCAGTGGAGTTCAGTGCACCCTGCCTGCAGTGGATTTGAGTGCACCCTGCCTGCAGTGGAGTTGATTACACCCTGCCTGCAGTGGAGTTCAGTGCACCCTGCCTGCAGTGGAGTTGAGTGCACCCTGCCTGCAGTGGTTAATCGAAAAACAGCTTTCAATGTAATATTATTTGTTTATACAATACCAAATATTTTATATTTGTCAGTAATGGATTGTGACCTCTGACCTACTATATTTCATGCAGTAAATTTCCTGGAGTTCATTACTAAGTTAAATTAAGCACGATTCTGATAAGTGGCTTTCTGTCACTCAATATGGCTGATGTGCTCAAGAACTTTTGAAGTATATGTTGGTATTTATAAATTAAAGAAATACTTTCACTGACCATAAACACTTACAATATACAGGATGTTTTAAAGTGGCCTCAAGTGTTTGTGGGAACTTCTATGACACCCAAATATATATACATATATATGTACACCTACACTATAGCTAACAAGGTTTTAGAGATGGTCATTCTTATAGTAGATCTTATCTGTATCATTAAAGGATGAAAAAGGAGACATAACACTGTGTCTGCTTTTTATGATTGTTTTTTCCTTCTGAGTAATACTTCATACAAACAAAAAATAACATTAAAAACAATGTCTAGTAAAAGACTAAAGCTAAAAGGGATGTCTATTGACATAGTCTTGGATAACGTTGACAGGGGCTCAGAAACACTAGTCTTGGGTAACAGTGACAAGGACTCAGAAACACTAGTCTTGGGTAACAGTGACAGGGGCTCAGAAACACTAGTCATGGGTAAAAGTGACAGGGGCTCAGAAACACTAGTCTTGGGTAACAGTGACAGGGGCTCAGAAACACTAGTCACGGGTAACAGGGACGCTGGCTAAAAAAACCTAGTCTTGGGTAACAGTGACAGGGGCTCAGAAACACTAGTCTTGGGTAACAGTGACAGTGGCTCAGAAACACTAGTCTTGGGTAACAGTGACAGTGGCTCAAAAAACCTAGTCTTGGGTAACAGTGACAGGGGCTTAGAAACCCTAGTCTTGGGTAACAGTGACAGGGGCTCAGAAACACTAGTATTGGGTAACAGTGACAGGGGCTCAAAAAACCTAGTCTTGGGTAACAGTGACAGGGGCTTAGAAACCCTAGTCTTGGGTAACAGTGACAGGGGCTCAAAAAACCTAGTCTTGGGTAACAGTGACAGGGGCTCAGAAACACTAGTCTTGGGTAACAGTGACAGGGGCTCAGAAACACTAGTCTTGGGTAACAGTGACAGGGGCTCAGAAACCCTAGTCTTGGGTAACAGTGACAGGGGCTCAGAAACACTAGTCTTGGGTAACAGTGACAGTGGCTCAAAAAACCTAGTCTTGGGTAACAGTGACAGTGGCTCAGAAACCCTAGTCTTGGGTAACAGTGACAGGGGCTCAGAAACACTAGTCTTGGGTAACAGTGACAGGGGCTCAGAAACCCTAGTCTTGGGTAACAGTGACAGGGGCTATGAAACACTAGTCTTGGGTAAGAGTGACAGTGGCTCAAAAAACCTAGTCTTGGGTAACAGTGACAGGGGCTCAGAAACACTAGTCTTGGGTAACAGTGACAGTGGCTCAGAAACACTAGTCTTGGGTAACAGTGACAGTGGCTCAAAAAACCTAGTCTTGGGTAACTGTGACAGGGGCTCAGAAACACTAGTCTTGGGTAACAGTGACAGTGGCTCAAAAAACCTAGTCTTGGGTAACAGTGACAGGGGCTTAGAAACCCTAGTCATGGGTAACAGTGACAGGGGCTCAGAAACACTAGTCTTGGGTAACAGTGACAGGGGCTCAGAAACATTAGTCTTGAGTAACAGTGACAGGGGCTCAGAAACACTAGTCACGGGTAACAGGGACGCTGGCTAAAAAACCTAGTCTTGGGTAACAGTTTTGACAGGGGCTCAGAAACCCTAGTCTTGGGTAACAGTTTGACAGGGGCTCAGAAACCCTAGTCATGGGTAAAATAACAGTGACAGGGGCTCCGAAACACTAGTCTTGGATAACAGTGACAGGGGCTCAGAAACATTAGTCTTGGGTAACAGTGACAGGGGCTCAGAAACACTAGTCATGGGTAACAGGGACGCTGGCTAAAAAACCTAGTCTTGGGTAACAGTTTGACAGGGGCTCAGAAACACTAGTCATGGGTAAGAGGGACGCTGGCTAAAAAAACCTAGTCTTGGGTAATAGTTTGACAGGGGCTCAGAAACCATAGTCTTGGGTAACAGTTTGAGAGGGGCTCAGAAACCCTAGTCATGGGTAACAGTTTGACAGGGACTCAGAAAGCAAAATCTTTGGTAACAGTGACAGGGGCTCAGAAACCCTAGTCATGGGTAAAAGTATGATAGGGGCCAAGAAACCCAAGTATTGGGTAACAGTGACAGGGGCTCAGAAACCCTAGTCTTGGGTAACAGTGACAGGGGCTCAGACACCCTAGTCTTGGGTAACAGTGACAGGGGCTCAGAAACCCTAGTCATGAGTAACAGTTTGACAGGGGCTCAGAAACCCTAGTCATGAGTAACAGTTTGACAGGGGCTCAGAAACCCTAGTCATGAGTAACAGTTTGACAGGGGCTTAGAAACCCTAGTAATGGGTAACAGTTTGACAGGGGCTCAGAATCCCTAGTCATGAGTAACAGAAACCCTAGTCATGGGTAAAAGTATGACAGGGGCCAAGAAACCCAAGTATTGGGTAAATGTGACAGGGGCTCAGAAACCCTAGTCTTGGGTAACAGTGACAGGGGCTCAGACACCCTAGTCTTGGGTAACAGTGACAGGGGCTCAGAAACCCTAGTCATGAGTAACAGTTTGACAGGGGCTCAGAAACCCTAGTCATGAGTAACAGTTTGACAGGGGCTTAGAAACCCTAGTCATGGGTAACAGTTTGACAGGGGCTCAGAATCCCTAGTCATGAGTAACAGTTTGACAGGGGCTTAGAAACCCTAGTCATGGGTAAAAGTATGACAGGGGCCAAGAAACCCAAGTATTGGGTAACAGTGACAGGGGCTCAGAAACCCTAGTCTTGGGTAACAGTGACAGGGGCTCAGACACCCTAGTCTTGGGTAACAGTGACAGGGGCTCAGAAACCCTAGTCATGAGTAACAGTTTGACAGGGACTCAGAAACCCTAGTCATGGGTAACAGTTTGACAGGGGCACAGAAACCCTAGTCATGAGTAACAGTGACAGGGACTGAGAAAGCAAAATCTTTGGTAACAGTGACAGGGGCTCAGAAACCCTAGTCATGGGTAAAAGTATGATAAGGGCCAAGAAACCCAAGTATTGGGTAACAGTGACAGGGACTCAGAAACACTAGTCTTGGGTAACAGTGACAGGGGCTCAGAAACACTAGTCATGGGTAACAGTTTGACAGGGGCTCAGAAACCCTAGTCATGGGTAACAGTTTGACAGGGGCACAGAAACCCTAGTCATGAGTAACAGTTTGACAGGGGCTCAGAATCCCTAGTCATGGGTAACAGTTTGAGGGGGCTCAGAAACCCTAGTCATGAGTAACAGTTTGACAGGGGCTCAGAATCCCTAGTCATGGGTAACAGTTTGACAGGGGCACAGAAACCCTAGTCATTAGTAACAGTTTGACAGGGGCTCAGAATCACTAGTCATGGGTAACAGTTTGAAAGGGGCACAGAAACCCTAGTCATGGGTAACAGTTTGACAGGGGCACAGAAACCCTAGTTATGGGTAACAGTTTGACAGGGGCTGAGAATCCCTAGTCATGGGTAACAGTTTGAAAGGGGCACAGAAACCCTAGTTATGGATAACAGTTTGACAGGGACTCAGAAACCCTAGTCATGGGTAACAGTTTGACAGAGACTCAGAAACACTAGTCTTGGGTAACAGTTTGACAGGGACTCAGAAACCTTAGTCATGAGTAACAGTTTGACAGGGCTCAGAAACCCTAGTCATGGGTAACAGTTTGAAAGGGGCACAGAAACACTAGTCTTGGGTAACAGTTTGACAGGGGCTCAGAACCTTTAGTTTAGGAAGAAGTTTGTAGTAACTGGAAAACAATGAAATACTTATAATAAGTCTGTGTTGCAATATATTTTACTTATTTAACTCATTATAAACTTTGACCTTTACTTCATTTGAAGTATTCCCACATAAATTTATACAAATTTCACAGTTTAACATCAATGATATCATTTACAGCCTGAATGTGCTGTAGGATTTACTGCTGTTTTATGTACAGCAGGGGTATATACCTTTATGTGGCAGTAGCCATTCATTTGAAAACAAATCCACGTGTACAAATAATTCTGAATGTGCTGTAGGAGTTACTGCTGTTTTATGTACAGCAGGGCTATATACCTTTATGTGGCAGTAGCCCTTCATTTGAAAAAAAAATCCACGTGTACAAATAATTATAACTTCAAACTTGTTATATAAACACAGTATACTGATTTATTGTTTTAATGTATCAACAACAAAAAAAACAATAGAAGATACCAAAAATGTGCAGGATAAATTATTCTTAGTAAAAACAAAAGACCAATATTTCTAGAAATGTATAGTCTGACATTAAAATTACCGGGGAAATATATACAATTATTATCTAGTAACTAATTAAACTTGAAATGTATTCACAGTTAACACTTGTTACTTCTTCAAGTACCTTATACAAAATATCACTTCACAAAATATTACTGTATTATAAGTGGTGAACACTTTTGTCCCTCCAAGTAATATAAATGAAGTATATGTAAGAAAATAATAATCCCTTTCTTAATGAATAAGATGGAGATGTAGTCGAGATCAATTCAAAACAGAAATGGATTTTATCATTTTCTTACAAACTTAGAACATTGTAAAGTGGTTGAGGTCATCTGGATATTCTTCAGTGATTATTACTCAACTAAATAAATCTACAAATAATAAATTAATGTATGTTTGATTATTAAAACTATTCATTTTATGTGAACACTGTTTTTTTTGTACAATAGAAACTATATGTAACAAGTGTGGACTGTTAGCACCCTCACAAAGGGATACCCACTCTTCGCTTTCAAGTCCAATTATCTCCCCTTAATGATATCCGAGGTCAATAAAATCCTTCATGCACATCTACATATAATGTACTTCTTGATGCTAAGTTTCATTAAATTTCATCAAGCGGAGGAGTTGCACTTACATGGGATGTGGACAGACAGACAGACGAAAGGACAGACAGGGTGATTCCTATATACCCTCCCAAACAAGTTTTGCGGGGGTATAATAATCCAGATCTATTTAATGAACTTTTAAAATATATTCTGAATCCTCTCTGAAAAGTTGACAGGATCCAATGTGCAACTTCATATAATGCTGGATATGGAGATGAATTCTAGGACCGGCCATTGTTTGAATGCTGCCAATACTTATATATATCCTTAACAAAAGCCACAAGACAACAGTAGCAGCATTTTGCAGCCTTTAAAACCGGAAAAAGAATTGAGCCTTTGATCAACAGAGGAAATACCGCGTTCTGAAAATACAATTACAATCACAGGCTTTGATAACAATCAGTCCATTGATCCTGTAAACAAGCAGGCTATGATTACAATCAGTCCATTGATCCTGTAAACAAGCAGGCTATGATAACAATCAGTCCATTGATCCTGTAAACAAGCAGGCTATGATTACAATCAGTCCATTGATCCTGTAAACAAGCAGGCTATGATAACAATCAGTCCATTGATCCTGTAAACAAGCAGGCTATGATTACAATCAGTCCATTGATCCTGTAAACAAGCAGGCTATGATAACAATCAGTCCATTGATCCTGTAAACAAGCAGGCTATGATTACAATCAGTCCATTGATCCTGTAAACAAGCAGGCTATGATAACAATCAGTCCATCGATTCTGTGAACAAGCAGGCTTTGATAACAATCAGTCCATCGATTCTGTGAACAGGAGGCTTTGATTACAATCAGTCCATTGATTCTATGAACAGGCAGGCTTTGATTACAATCAGTCCATTGATCCTGTGAACAGGCAGGCTTTGATTACAATCAATCCATCGATCCTGGGAACAGGCAGGCTTTGATTACAATCAGTCCATTGATTCTATGAACAGGCAGGCTTTGATTACAATCAGTCCATCGATTCTATGAACAGGCAGGCTTTGATTACAATCAGTCCATTGATTCTATGAACAGGCAGGCTTTGATTACAATCAGTCCATTGATTCTATTAACAGGCAGGCTTTGATTACAATCAGTCCATCGATTCTATCAACAGGCAGGCTTTGATTACAATCAGTACATTGATCCTGTGAACAGACAGGCTTTGATAACAATCAGTCCATTGATTCTGTGAACAAGCAGGCTTTGATAACAATCAGTCCATTGATTCTATGAACAAGCAGGCTTTGATTACAATCAGTCCATTGATCCTGTGAACAGGCAGGCTTTGATTACAATCAGTCCATTGATCCTGTGAACAAGCAGGCTTTGATAACAATCAGTCCATTGATTCTATGAACAGGCAGGCTTGGATTACAATCAGTCCATCGATTCTATGAACAGGCAGGCTTGGATTACAATCAGTCCATTGATCCTGTGAACCAGCAGGCTTTGATTACAATCAGTCCATTGATTCTGTGAACAGGCAAGCTTGGATTACAATCAGTCCATCGATTCTGTGAACCAGCAGGCTTTGATTACAATCAGTCCATTGATGTTGTGAACCAGCAGGCTTTGATAACAATCAGTTAGTTGATGCTGTGAACCGGAGGGCTATGATTACAATCAGTCCCCTGATGCTGTGAGCTGACAGGCTTTGATTACAATCAGTCCATTGATTATGTGAACCGACAGGCTTTCATTTTCCAGGGTTTTAACTTAAGAATTTTGTCTTGGTAGCCCACAACTAAATTTTAAGTAGTCCATCCATATGGTTCTATACAAATAAGGTAAACATTCTAGTAGCTCACAGCAAATTTTAGGGGTCATTGGCCCCTGGGTGAGTGCTTATTTCAAACCCTGTTTTCATTAATGGGAAACAATTTTATATTAGAATTATAAACCTTCTGTGAAGTTGTTTATATGTGGTACAGTGAAAGGCCATTCCATGGTGGTGGGAGTGTTATAGGATAACCTTACTTGACTGTGTTTTAGTATTTTTAGCTACAGCTGATACTCATTTATTTACTAGTTTGTTACATTTAACAGTATACAATTACTGATTTAGACGTCAGTTGACATTTATTTTTATCAGCCAGAAAATAACTATTCCTTGTATTTAACAAGCCGTTATGGGAGGTAAATATATTTGTATGAGGGTTGATCAAAATTGATCAAAACCCCAGCATATTTAGTTTTAGACACTGCCAGTGTTCTGGAATCTATTTTTATGACACAACTTTCCAGTACACTAGGCTTGGAGAGTTTGTTCTATTTTAAGCCCATGTCAGGTTGTTCTCATGCTAAAATATTACTTTTGAATGCATTTTAAACCAATCAAATGAACGAATTGTTATAGTCCTATAATAATGAAGCTGGTTTTCTTTCCTTAACTGCAGTTCACTGATGTATCAGTACATATCCTGGGGCTGGAAGGTTAAAATTGTTTACTGTCTTGATTCAATACAAGTAATCATTTTAATCCTTTACTTGTAACATAGATTGTGACTTTCTTTATAAATAAAGAACTACAAAATCAAGCTACATGATTAGTCGAAAGCATTTTACTTATTTTCTTATATAAATGTATTATCATCAAAAATGGAATGGAGTTAACTTGATGCAACTGTTTTATTTTAAAGAAAAATATTACAGTCCAGTATATATGAATATTTCTAGATCAAATACCTACTTTGTTAAATAATTTATATACTGGAAAACTGTCAATCTTTGTCATTTAAGGTTGGAGTAAAGAACATCTCATGTTCTCAGTCAGGCATGAAAGCACATCTCATGTCTCATGCTCTGAGTATTAAAGGCATAAAAGCACAACCTAAGTGTTGACTAACAGATGACTAAATATACTTTAGCCATTCAGCCACTGAGTCCCCTTGAGATATGTTCAGTGGTATATTCTCTAGATTCTATAAATGTCAGTAAATGATACTGTTATTCACTTTTAAAATTACTCAAGTCTTCACAATTGCATGTTTTTTTATACATGTATTTGTTACAACTAGTAAAATAAATCCTGTAAATAAGTTTTGTACCTTGTCCATGAACAAATTTCCTTTGATAAAAACTACAGAATAACTGGACCTGTTTTTTTACTGGGCAAGGAAAATTTTGTCTGATCCCAACTGTCAACTGATCCTAGATCAATATCCACTAATAAACACTAATAAACTCCTAAATGTCCAACAACTGCTTGTATACTGTCCACTGATCGTAGATCAATGTCCACTAATAAACACTAATAAACTCTTAAATTTCTAACAACCCGTTGTATACTGCCCACTGATCCTAGATCAATGTCCACTAATAAACACTAATAAACTCCTAAATGTCGAACAATTAACCCCTTGTATACTGTCAACTGATCCTAGATCAATGTCCACTAATAAACACTAATAAACTCCTTAATGTCCAACAACTCCTTGTATACTGTCCACTGATCCTAGTTCGATGTCCACTAATAAACACTAATAAACTCCTAAATGTCCAACAACCCCTTGTATACTGTCCATTGATCCTAGATCAATGTCCACTAATAAACACTAATAAACTCCTAAATGTCCAACAACTGCTTGTATATTGTCCATTGATCCTAGATCAATGTCCACTAATAAACTCTAATAAACTCCTAAATGTCCAACAACCCCTTGTATACTGTCCACTGATCCTAGATCAATGTCCACTAATAAACACTAATAAACTCCTAAATGTCCAACAACCCCTTGTATACTGTCCATTGATCCTAGATCAATGTCCACTAATAAACACTAATAAACTCCTAAATGTCCAACAACTCCTTGTATACTGTCCACTGATCCTAGATCAATGTCCACTAATAAACACTAATAAACTCCTAAATGTCCAACAACCCCTTGTATTCTGTCCACTAATCCTAGATCAATGTCCACTAATAAACACTAATAAACTCCTAAATGTCCAACAACCCCTTGTGTACTGTCCATTGATCCTAGATCAATGTCCACTAATAAACACTTATAAACTCCTAAATGTCCAACAACCCCTTGTATACTGTATACTGTCCACTGATCCTAGATAAATGTCCACTAATAAACACTAATAAACTCCTAAATGTCCAACAACCCCTTGCATACTGTCCACTGATCCTAGATGAATGTCCACTAATAAACACTAATAAACTCCTAAATGTCCAACAACCCCTTGTATACTGTCCACTGATCCTAGATCAATGTCCACTATTAAACACTAATAAACTCCTAAATGTCCAACAACCCCTTGTATACTGTCCACTGATCCTAGATCAACGTCCACTAATAAACACTAATAAACTCCTAAATGTCCCACAACCCTTTGTATACTGTCCACTGATCCTAGATCAATGTCCACTAATAAACACTAATAAAATCCTAAATGTCGACCAACCCCTTGCATACTGTCCACTCATCCTAGATGAATGTCCACTAATAAACACTAATAAACTCCTGTGTCAAACAACCCCTTTTATACTGTCTACTGATCCTAGATCAGTGTCCACTAATAAACACTAATAAACTCCTAAATGTCCAACAACCCCTTGTATACTGTCCACTGATCCTAGATAAATGTCCACTAATAGATATTCTTAATAATAACCCAATGCCATACATCACAGTTTTACCAATGTCTGTTGTTTGATTATTGAATTGTTTGCTTCCTTTTTGATGACTTTTTGACTAATGTTTAAAACTTCCTGTTCTCAAATTAGTCTACCTTTATTTGGACACAATAAATTTTCACTACATATATTGTCTTTTTATTTCTAATTTTGGGACAAAAGTGGCTGTTTTATATTCTAATCAATTATGTAAAATAGCATCTGGCTATTTAAAAAAAATATAATTCACAGGGGCGTAGCTGACCCTTTTGCCATGTGCAAGCAAAGGATGAGTGGCATTAAGGGGGTCTGTAGGCCCAATTTTTCTATGAAATTAAAATGAAGTATCCGCTCTCAATGGTAAATAAAAATCAAAGAAGACATATCGGTCTTTCGATTTTCGTTCTGAATCGTACAATAGATCAATGGGATAAGAGAGATAACTCTGTCTGAACTATCACTAATTAATTAAATATTGCTTGATGGATTTTTAAAAATATATTTCCAGAAATCCACAGTTTTTGTGATATTTTTATATTTTTTGCCCTAAAAAACAGCTTCAAACATAATGTTAGTGCTAAGTGACATACTAGAATTGTTATATGTACCGCTTTAAAATCACAATTATAATCAATTATATATTGGTTGATGTATTTTTAATAAACTATTTCCAGAAATTCTTAGTTTTTATATTATTTTTAAATATTTTGCCCCAAAATGGTGAAAATTCACATAAATGATTAAAAAATGACTTTCCATGCCAGAGTGATGCCATATGCATGGCATGGTCACAAAAATAAAAACTTGCGAGATTAGGCCAAAAATGGCCCTTAATGCCACTCGTCCTTTAATTAGGCGAGGGGTCTGGGCACCGCCTTAGGTCCCCAGCGGGTCCAGGACTGAGCCCTGGTAGAAGGACCATGGTGGCAAAGCCCCCCGGAAGCTGCTGCATTTTGCGGGTTTAATCTATACATAAATTAATGGCAAAAACGATCTTTTTTAAAACATTTTTTATGTATAGCATTATGCTTAACATATGCATCTCATATAAAACAAAGATTTTTTATCATTTTTTTTTTCGTATATATGGGAGCTACGCGCCTGATTCAAAACAACAGATGCTAAATGTAAATTATTTATTTCTGTAAAGGTGTTGTAAAGTTAGGTGATGTTTATATCAATAAATATTCCTCGACATTATAAACATGTGTTTCATCGACTTCTATGTTATCCTTACCGTCTGCTAAAAGCACGGGTTCAGCGATAGGTTATGCATGGATGGTTTGTACCTCGTTTGTTAATCAAAATCGTTAATGTAAATTTTATTTAATTACACTGATGTGAACTAAACAATGAGGAATTTACAGTTTGACTTTAAGCATCCAGAGCCTCATTTTGGTGGCACGCTCTGTATATTAACATGGTGTGCTTCTCGAGTTCGTTACTGATTAATGTCATTATCGCCGCCCAGGGCGGCGATATATTTGTATTCACTTTCGTTGCTAACGATGGATAAAGGAGAAAATATTTCGAAATACACTTAGTTACCGTAAATGAACAGAATTTTGCTACAAGAATGTCAATCATTTAACTTGAGTGAAAAATCAAGATGATGTATGAGGTTTGACTGCAAAAATGCTTGGTTGATATCAAAGTTTCATCTAATAATACATTTTGTTGGTATTCTATTTACGGAAGTTAATAATATAGGGAGACCATTTTTATCCTGGTCCTCTGTCTTTCTGTGATAGCTCTATCGACGAGCGTAGCTTTTAAAATCGGAAACCAGAATAAAAGGCTATTCTGTGTTTACAATTCCGGAGTATATTTTGTCAATAATTTAATTGAACCACGTGAATATTAGTTTTAATTCAAGTATATTTATGATTTAATATATGACAAAAGTTTACATGTGCGCAAATTTAGAAATCGACAATTCAAACTAGCCACAACTGCAAGGACTTAGCTTTACATAGAACCTTATGGGAAAAAAGTTCTAATGCCTTCTTTTTTAAATTGCAATGCTTTCTAAGCGAATGTTCATGAGATAGTCCTTAGAAAATGTGAGTTTAGTTTGATTGAAAATCTGAGATGCCTGCTACGTAAGTTTTTATGTTATATAAAAACAAACTGTGATTATTTATGCTTATCTGGTCCTCTACATGTACAATGTTTTTAATCCAATCTAAAAATTGAGATTAGCTTCTCTTATAGCTGCCATATTGTCGAGATAATCTGTATTTTGCATTGAAGCAAATGCAAAAAGAAAAACCGATATTCAAGGGAAGAACATAATAAATAACATAAAAACATGCTTTAAAATGTGTCCCGTAAAATTATTATCAAGTCATTTTGACAAGCGCGTGCAGAATGCAGAATAAATCGGCGGCGAACTGATGCTTTGCATCAAAAGTTTTCTTGTTTCTATTTACCTTATTTGTCTGGGCCCTTGTAGTCTCGATCATCAGACGCTTAATTGCATTTGTGCTTATATATATGCGTCTGGGTGATCGAGACTAGGACCCTTGGTGATCAAGTCTTTGAAGTAGTATTGATCCAAGCTGAGACTGCCGGTGGCTGGGTGTGCTCGACTCCAAACTTAATCGACAAGGAGGTCTTGGGTTTTCACCGGGTACTCCAGCTTTCTGCCCTAACAACTACGCACCACAATATAGTTGAAATTTTGTTTCAAATTGCCTAAATCTAATTTTAAAATTTTATAGTCACGTTTGATAACTAATGCCGATGTTTTGCGTGTCAAGAAATTGGCGGGAAAGGTTCAAGGTTAGCAGTGAAGACTACGAAGAGCTGACAGCTTGGCTTGGATCAATCGATTGATTGATTGTATGTTTGGTAACGTCCAGCAAGCATTATTGCATCTTCACTCAAAAATATTTGAAGAAAATAAGAAGGGGCCAAAGTACAAACAAATTTTACTGCCTCTGGAAATTTGAATATTGAGAGATACGCAAAGTTGATGTTTTGAAGCGGCTACAATGTGCTTACTTATGTCCTATAACTACAATTGGGGTGCAGTGAGCCTGGCTTTTATCTCACCAAAACACGTTACTCTCTACGGTCTGCTGTTAGGCTTTCCGTGCTGTAACCTTACAACCCTCTCTCAAGAGATATCCGACAACGAGATTGTCTCCCCTATCCGCCAAAAGAAAAAGATGCATTGTGTACCATGTATGGAATGAATCAACTTTGTTCATTTTATTTCTTTTCACAATTATAGGAGTAACACATTTAAAGAAATGCGTTCAGTTTCCATGCAGTAACCTATGATTCATATTGGCACAGCCCTTCCGGAGCACCTGGTTTCATTGTTGGATTTTGTCAGAAGTTTGTGGTTTCCTAATTTCTCGTTAGTTTGCTCGTTCACTGTTTGGTTTATCATTCTGATTGTGTGTCCTTGTCTATCTGTGTGTTAATACGATATTTGTTTGTGTTGGAGAAAATTGTAGATTTAACCCTGCTGGACTGTTTATCGTGCTCGTGTTAATACATTAATAGGATATTGCGTTCAAAGTATATACAAATAGATAACAGTTCGACCAGGGCATAAAATATTCTGCGTTGGACGTTACAAACTCCCTCAAGCAACCAAACACAGCCGTTACTCTGAAGATGTAAGACCTCCACTGCGTTTATTATGGGGAGACGCTTCTTACCCATGCACGCGGACTCAAACGCAGGTTAACGGTACATCGTAGCAGCTCTGATGATAGTAGGGCAATCTAGCTGAGATCTTGACCATCTGCCATAGTGGAATCCTGACAAACCGCCCGAGCTTATATATTAAATTGCCATTCTCGATGGAATCCTGACAACCAACCGCCCAGCTTATGTATTAATTTTCCGTTCTCGATGGAATCCTGACAACCACCCGAGCTTATGTATTTATTTTCCGTTCTCGGTGGAATCCTGACAACCACCCGAGCTCATGTTTTAATTTTCCGTTCTCGGTGGAATCCTGACAACTACCCGAGCTTATGTATTAATTTTCCATTCTCGGTGGAATCCTGACAACCACCCGAGCTTATGTATTAATTTGCCTTTCTAGAACGTTGATATTTCATAATTCAATTAATCAATAAAGTCGTCAAATTTTAACAAAAAACAGAAGAAGGAAAAAATATGACTGCATACAATTTTAATTGAAAAAATCAAAGAAAAAAATGTGTAGCGGATTTGAACGGTTAATGAGATTTCCATATAATCTGTTTAAGGGTCGACTGGCATTTTCCTGTTACTTTGATTGTAGCTATTGGTTTCTTCAATATTAGTTTCAGACATATACTTTTTGGAATAACACCTTTGTAACTTTTATACAATTTGCAGATCTGTTTCACCTATTTTCTTTTTCCTTTTATTTTAATTCATTCCAAGCCGGTTCGTTATAAATAGACGCCTAATTATATAAGTACATTTCAGTTGTAAGTTTGCCTTACTTGACGCTAGTATCCTCCCAAGTCAGGGGTCTGATTCCACGTTTGCGCCATCATGATGGCATGATGGAGCCCTGACTTGGGAGGATGGGCGCTAGTTGTGTCACAATTAGATGAATATACCAACTTGTGTCTAATAAAACTGGAACATATGTTCTATCATAGGGTATCACCAGTCCTGTAGTCACACTTCGGTGTTCTATCATAGGGTATCACCAGCCCTGTAGTCACACTTCGGTGTTCTATCATAGGGTATCACAAGCCCAGTAGTCACACTTCGGTGTTCTATCATAGGGTATCACCAGCCCTGTAGTCACACTTCGGTGTTCTATCATAGGGTATCACCAGCCCTGTAGTCACACGTCGGTGTTCTGTCATAGGGTATCACCAGCCCTGTAGTCACACTTCGGTGTTCTATCATAGGGTATCACCAGGCCAGTAGTCACACTTCGGTGTTCTATCATAGGGTCTCACCAGACCAGTAGTCACACTTCGGTGTTCTGTCATAGGTATCACCAGCCCAGTAGTCACACTTCGGTGTTCTATCATAGGGTATCACCAGGCCAGTAGTCACACTTCGGTGTTCTATCATAGGGTATCACCAGGCCAGTAGTCACACTTCAGTGTTCTGTCATAGTGTATCACCAGCCCTGTAGTCACACTTCGGTGTTCTATCATAGGGTATCACCAGCCCAGTAGTCACACTTCGGTGTTCTATCACAGGGTATCACCAGGCCAGTAGTCACACTTCGGTGTTCTATCATAGGGTATCACCAGCCCAGTAGTCACACTTCGGTGTTCTGTTATATGGTATCACCAGCCCAGTAGTCACACTTCGGTGTTCTATCATAGGGTATCACCAGGCCAGTAGTCACACTTCGGTGTTCTATCATAGGGTATCACCAGCCCAGTAGTCACACCTCGGTGTTCTATCATAGGGTATCACCAGCCCAGTAGTCACACTTCGGTGTTCTATCATAGGGTATCACCAGGCCAGTAGTCACACTTCGGTTTTCTATCATAGGGTATCACCAGCCCAGTAGTCACACTTCGGTGTTCTATCATAGGGTATCACCAGCCCAGTAGTCACACTTCGGTGTTCTATCATAGGGTATCACCAGCCCAGTAGTCACACTTCGGTGTTCTGTTATATGGTATCACCAGCCCAGTAGTCACACTTCGGTGTTCTATCATAGGGTATCACCAGGCCAGTAGTCACACTTCGGTGTTCTATCATAGGGTATCACCAGCCCAGTAGTCACACCTCGGTGTTCTATCATAGGGTATCACCAGGCCAGTAGTCACACTTCGGTGTTCTATCATAGGGTATCACCAGGCCAGTAGTCACACTTCGGTGTTCTATCATAGGGTATCACCAGCCCAGTAGTCACACTTCGGTGTTCTATCATAGGGTATCACCAGGCCAGTAGTCACACTTCGGTGTTCTGTTATATGGTATCACCAGCCCAGTAGTCACACTTCGGTGTTCTATCATAGGGTATCACCAGGCCAGTAGTCACACTTCGGTGTTCTATCATAGGGTATCACCAGCCCAGTAGTCACACCTCGGTGTTCTATCATAGGGTATCACCAGGCCAGTAGTCACACTTCGGTTTTCTATCATAGGGTATCACCAGGCCAGTAGTCACACTTCGGTGTTCTATCATAGGGTATCACCAGGCCAGTAGTCACACTTCGGTTTTCTATCATAGGGTATCACCAGCCCAGTAGTCACACTTCGGTGTTCTGTCATAGTGTATCACCAGCCCTGTAGTCACACTTCGGTGTTCTATCATAGGGTATCACCAGCCAAGTAGTCACACTTCGGTATTCTATCATAGGGTATCACCAGCCCAGTAGTCACACTTCGGTGTTCTATCATAGGGTATCACCAGCCCAGTAGTCACACTTCGGTGTTCTATCATAGGGTATCACCACCCCTGTAGTCACACTTCGGTGTTCTATCATAGGGTATCACCAGCCCTGTAGTCACACTTCGGTGTTCTATCATAGGGTATCCCCAGCCCAGTAGTCACACTTCGGTGTTCTATCATAGGGTATCACCAGCCCTGTAGTCACACTTCGGTGTTCTGTCATGGGCATCACCAGCCCTGTAGTCACACTTCGGTGTTCTATCATAGGGTATCACCAACCCAGTAGTCACACTTCAGTGTTCTATCATAGGGTATCACCAGCCATGTAGTCACACTTCGGTGTTCTATCATAGGGTATCACCAGGCCAGTAGTCACACTTCGGTGTTCTATCATAGGGTATCACCAGGCCAGTAGTCACACTTCGGTGTTCTATCATAGGGTATCACCAGGCCAGTAGTCACACTTCGGTGTTCTATCATAGGGTATCACCAGCCCAGTAGTCACACTTCGGTGTTCTATCATAGGGTATCACCAGGCCAGTAGTCACACTTCGGTGTTCTATCAAAGGGTATCACGAGCCCAGTAGTCACACTTCTGTGTTCTATCATAGGGTATTACCAGCCCTGTAGTCACACTTCGGTGTTTTATCATAGGGTATCACCAGCCCTGTAGTCACACTTCAGTGTTCTATCATAGGGTATCACCAGCCCAGTAGTCACACTTCGGTGTTCTATCATAGGGTATCACCAGCCCAGTAGACACACTTCGGTGTTCTGTCATAGGTATCACCAGCCCAGTAGTCACACTTCGGTGTTCTATCATAGGGTATCACCAGGCCAGTAGTCACACTTCGGTGTTCTATCATAGGGTATCACCAGCCCTGTAGTCACACTTCGGTGTTCTATCATAGGGTATCACCAGCCCTGTAGTCACACTTCGGTGTTCTGTCATAGGGTATCACCAGGCCAGTAGTCACACTTCGGTGTTCTATCATAGGGTATCACCAGCCCAGTAGTCACACTTCGGTGTTCTGTTATACGGTATCACCAGCCCAGTAGTCACACTTCGGTGTTCTGTTATACGGTATCACCAGCCCAGTAGTCACACTTCGGTGTTCTATCATAGGGTATCACCAGCCCAGTAGTCACACTTCGGTGTTCTATCATAGGGTATCACCAGCCCTGTAGTCACACTTCGGTGTTCTATCATAGGGTATCACCAGCCAAGTAGTCACACTTCGGTGTTCTATCACAGGGTATCACCAGCCCTGTAGTCACACTTCGGTGTTCTATCATAGGGTATCACCAGCCCAGTAGTCACACTTCGGTGTTCTGTTATATGGTATCACCAGCCCAGTAGTCACACTTCAGTGTTCTATCATAGGGTATCACCAGCCCAGTAGTCACACTTCGGTGTTCTATCATAGGGTATCACCAGCCAAGTAGTCACACTTCGGTGTTCTATCATAGGGTATCACCAGGCCAGTAGTCACACCTCGGTGTTCTATCATAGGGTATCACCAGCCCAGTAGTCACACTTCGGTGTTCTGTCATAGGGTATCACCAGCCCAGTAGTCACACTTCGGTGTTCTATCATAGGGTATCACCAGGCCAGTAGTCACACTTCGGTGTTCTATCAAAGGGTATCACGAGCCCAGTAGTCACACTTCTGTGTTCTATCATAGGGTATTACCAGCCCTGTAGTCACACTTCGGTGTTTTATCATAGGGTATCACCAGCCCTGTAGTCACACTTCAGTGTTCTATCATAGGGTATCACCAGCCCAGTAGTCACACTTCGGTGTTCTATCATAGGGTATCACCAGCCCAGTAGTCACACTTCGGTGTTCTATCATATGGTATCACCAGCCCAGTAGTCACACTTCGGTGTTCTATCATAGGGTATCACCAGCCCAGTAGTCACACTTCGGTGTTCTATCATATGGTATCACCAGCCCAGTAGTCACACTTCGGTGTTCTATCAGAAGTTATCACCAGCACAGTAGTCACACTTCAGTGTTCTATCACAGGGTATCACCAGCCCAGTAGACAAACTTCGGTGTTCTATCATAGGGTATCACCAGCCCAGTAGTCACACTTCAGTGTTCTGTCATAGTGTATTACCAGCCCTGTAGTCACACTTCAGTGTTCTGTCATAGTGTATTACCAGCCCTGTAGTCACACTTCGGTGTTCTATCATAGGGTATCACCAGCCCAGTAGTCACACATCGGTGTTCTATCACAGGGTATCACCAGCCATGTAGTCACACTTCAGTGTTCTGTCATAGTGTATTACCAGCCCTGTAGTCACACTTCGGTGTTCTGTTAGTGTATTACCAGCCCTGTAGTCACACTTCGGTGTTCTATCATAGGGTATCACCAGCCCAGTAGTCACACATCGGTGTTCTATCACAGGGTATCACCAGCCATGTAGTCACACTTCAGTGTTCTATCATATGGTATCACCAGCCCAGTAGTCACACTTCGGTGTTCTATCATAAGTTATCACCAGCCCAGTAGTCACACTTCGGTGTTCTATCATATGGTATCACCAGCCCAGTAGTCACACTTCGGTGTTCTATCATAGGGTATCACCAGCCCAGTAGTCACACTTCGGTGGTCTATCATAGGGTATCACCAGCCCAGTAGTCACACTTCGGTGGTCTATCATAGGGTATCACCAGCCAAGTAGTCACACATCGGTGTTCTATCACAGGGTATCACCAGCCCAGTAGTCACACTTCGGTGTTCTATCATAGGGTATCACCAGCCCAGTAGTCACACTTCGGTGATCTGTCATAGGGTATCACCAGCCCAGTAGTCACACTTCGGTGTTCTATCATAGGGTATCACCAGGCCAGTAGTCACACTTCGGTGTTCTATCATAGGGTATCACCAGCCCAGTAGTCACACTTCGGTGTTCTATCATAGGGTATCACCAGCCAAGTAGTCACACTTCGGTGTTCTATCATAGGGTATCACCAGGCCAGTAGTCACACTTCGGTGTTCTATCATAGGGTATTACCAGCCCTGTAGTCACACTTCGGTGTTTTATCATAGGGTATCACCAGCCCTGTAGTCACACTTCAGTGTTCTATCATAGGGTATCACCAGCCCAGTAGTCACACTTCGGTGTTCTATCATAGGGTATCACCAGCCCAGTAGTCACACTTCGGTGTTCTATCATAGGGTATCACCAGCCCAGTAGTCACACTTCGGTGTTCTGTCATAGCGTATCACCAGCCAAGTAGTCACACTTCGGTGTTCTATCATAGGGTATCACCAGCCCAGTAGTCACACTTCGGTGTTCTGTCATAGGGATCACCAGCCCAGTAGTCACACTTCGGTGTTCTATCATAGGGTATCACCAGCCCAGTAGTCACACTTCAGTGTTCTATCATAGGGTATCACCAGCCAAGTAGTCACACTTCGGTGTTCTATCATAGGGTATCACCAGGCCAGTAGTCGCACTTCGGTGTTCTATCATAGGCATCACCAGCCCAGTAGTCACACTTCGGTGTTTTATCATAGGCATCACCAGCCCAGTAGTCACACTTCGGTGTTCTATCATAGGCATCACCAGCCCAGTAGTCACACTTCGGTGTTTTATCATAGGCATCACCAGCCCAGTAGTCACACTTCGGTGTTCTATCATAGGCATCACCAGCCCAGTAGTCACACTTCGGTGTTTTATCATAGTGTATCACCAGCCCAGTAGTCACACTTCGGTGTTCTATCATAGGGTATCACCAGGCCAGTAGTCGCACTTCGGTGTTCTATCATAGGGTATCACGAGCCCAGTAGTCACACTTCGGTGTTCTATCATAGGGTATTACCAGCCCTGTAGTCACACTTCGGTGTTTTATCATAGGGTATCACCAGCCCTGTAGTCACACTTCAGTGTTCTATCATAGGGTATCACCAGCCCAGTAGTCACACTTCGGTGTTCTATCATATGGTATCACCAGCCCAGTAGTCACACTTCGGTGTTCTATCAGAAGTTATCACCAGCCCAGTAGTCACACTTCAGTGTTCTATCACAGGGTATCACCAGCCCAGTAGACAAACTTCGGTGTTCTATCATAGGGTATCATCAGCCCTGTAGTCACACTTCAGTGTTCTGTCATAGTGTATTACCAGCCCTGTAGTCACACTTCGGTGTTCTATCATAGGGTATCACCAGCCCAGTAGTCACACATCTGTGTTCTATCACAGGGTATCACCAGCCATGTAGTCACACTTCAGTGTTCTATCATATGGTATCACCAGCCCAGTAGTAACACTTCAGTGTTCTGTCATAGTGTATTACCAGCCCTGTAGTCACACTTCGGTGTTCTATCATAGGGTATCACCAGCCCAGTAGTCACACTTCAGTGTTCTATCATAGGGTATCACCAGCCCAGTAGTCATACTTCGGTGTTCTGTCAGAAGTTATCACCAGCCCTGTAGTCACACTTCGGTGTTCTATCACAGGGTATCACCAGCCCAGTAGTCACACTTCGGTGTTCTATCATAGGGTATCACCAGCCCAGTAGTCACACTTCGGTGTTCTGTCAGAAGCTATCACCAGCCAAGTAGTCACACTTCGGTGTTCTATCATATGGTATCACAAGCCCAGTAGTCACACTTCGGTGTTCTATCATAGGGTATCACCAGCCCAGTAGTCACACTTCGGTGGTCTATCATAGGGTATCACCAGCCCAGTAGTCACACATCGGTGTTCTATCACAGGGTATCACCAGCCCAGTAGTCACACTTCGGTGTTCTATCATAGGGTATCACCAGCCCAGTAGTCACACTTCGGTGTTCTGTCATAGGGTATCACCAGCCCAGTAGTCACACTTCGGTGTTCTATCATAGGGTATCACCAGGCCAGTAGTCACACTTCAGTGTTCTATCATAGGGTATCACCAGCCCAGTAGTCACACTTCGGTGTTCTATCATAGGGTATCACCAGCCAAGTAGTCACACTTCGGTGTTCTATCATAGGGTATCACCAGGCCAGTAGTCACACTTCGGTGTTCTATCATAGGGTATTACCAGCCCAGTAGTCACACTTCGGTGTTTTATCATAGGGTATCACCAGCCCTGTAGTCACACTTCAGTGTTCTATCATAGGGTATCACCAGCCCAGTAGTCACACTTCGGTGTTCTATCATAGGGTATCACCAGCCCAGTAGTCACACTTCGGTGTTCTATCATATGGTATCACCAGCCCAGTAGTCACACTTCGGTGTTCTGTCATAGGGTATCACCAGCCCAGTAGTCACACTTCGGTGTTCTAGGGTATCACCAGCCCAGTAGTCACACTTCGGTGTTCTGTCATAGGGATCACCAGCCCAGTAGTCACACTTCGGTGTTCTATCATAGGGTATCACCAGGCCAGTAGTCGCACTTCGGTGTTCTATCATAGGGTATCACGAGCCTAGTAGTCACACTTCGGTGTTCTATCATAGGGTATTACCAGCCCTGTAGTCACACTTCGGTGTTTTATCATAGGGTATCACCAGCCAAGTAGTCACACTTCAGTGTTCTATCATAGGGTATCACCAGCCCAGTAGTCACACTTCGGTGTTCTATCATAGGGTATCACCAGCCCAGTAGTCACACTTCGGTGTTCTATCATATGGTATCACCAGCCCAGTAGTCACACTTCGGTGTTCTATCAGAAGTTATCACCAGCCCAGTAGTCACACTTCAGTGTTCTATCACAGGGTATCACCAGCCCAGTAGTCACACATCGGTGTTCTATCACAGGGTATCACCAGCCATGTAGTCACACTTCAGTGTTCTATCATATGGTATCACCAGCCCAGTAGTAACACTTCAGTGTTCTGTCATAGTGTATTACCAGCCCTGTAGTCACACTTCGGTGTTCTATCATAGGGTATCACCAGCCCAGTAGTCACACTTCGGAAAATGAAGATGTACTGCAATCAATAATCTAAATATATACTATTTAAATGTATATGTAGTTAAGAAAATACCTTTAACAATACTTAAAACCATTTTTGTATATTTTCATCGCCGATAAAAATAAATTGATAAGATAAATATTAATTTTTTTAAAGTCTCAGCTAGTAAAAACATAAAAATCTGTATGCTGCAAAAAAATAATAAGTTTACAATATTTCTGAAGACAAACATATCTTCAGAGAATTTTATTTTTATTGATTGGTATAGGAAAGATTCCTACTCCAATAAGAGGTAATGATATAACTGAAAATTGATGAAAGTGGCACTAAACCCATTTTAATTTAACAAAATTATTTTCATCAATCATAATAAAATTACCAGATTATTACATTTAATGTAGGCAACGCTTCAAGTACCATACTCTACCATGAATTGAATACAATAATAAATAATAAATTGATTTGTATTTTAAAAAAGCACATAAATTGAGTGGTAACATATCATTTAATATTATACAATTAATGACTTTGATATAGGTCACTATCAGGATTTATCAGCCAGAGAAATGTAATATTCACCGAGCCGCTAGGCGAGGTGAATATACATTTTGAGGGCTGATAAATCCTGATAGGGACCGTATATCAAAGTCATTAATTGTTTTATTACATGAATAAAACCACCATCTCCATTGATCAGAAAAACTGAGGATGTATATTCTATTGGAGCGCCTGCTTGTATTTTGTAATTGTTGTAATGTTAGTTACCCTTAATATGTTTTATTTAATACTGCATTTTGATATCAATTTGCTGATAATCCTGAAATTCCAGTTTCAAATATTGAGAAGAGTATAATTGAAGGAATATATCGCAGAACCGACGTGTTGTTTACACGCACGATGTATGCATAGCTGACGTCATTGAATTGTGTACAATTAATACAATCGATTTGATTGGACGACTGAATTTATTAAGACGGCTATTCTGATTGGCTAAAACATAAAAACCAGGTCGATATCGGATTCCGCTTGACTACTATGCAGCGGAATCGTGCAGCGTACAAACATTTTATGTGATTTAAGTACTGTTGCGATTTATCGTGATCCGAAAGTTGTTTTTTGACAAATCAAAACCACGCAAAATTCTATTCATGTAATAAAAACATATATACACCATTGATACATATAGACATAATGAAATATTTTATACACTATGAATAAAACTGTCTTAGAAAAAGCATGAATCACATTTCTGTTGGATAATACTTATTCTTCTGTGCCTTATAATTGTATCTCTCTGGCATGATACGGGTTGTACACTCACATGTCATATGCTTCAAACCCACAATTAACAAACAAGTTGGGGTTATTCGAATGAACTTTCAACAGTGATATTTTGTAAATGAACAAAGTAATCCTTCATTCTCCACGACAACTGCAAGTATATTTTACGTCTGCATCTTTGAATTCAACCGCCCAAAAACTGAAACAGACAGACTTCCATGGTACTTCCATGATGCATTCTAGTACTATATAGCGCGTTAAATTTTGAACACCAGTGTTCAGAAATAGAACACTTGATAAACACACAGTGTTCAATAACAGAACAGATTAGGACATTTATGATAAAGTTTAAACCATAATACAAATGTTTGCAACAGAAATATTTTGGAAATGTGTACTATAAATTAATCAAAGGAACGACATGAACACTGCACATTATTTTATTCACTGAAATATGTGTTTGTAAGAAATAAGACAGAGAACACCAATGTAACTTTAAAAAGCTTTGTTAAAGGCATTTTAACAATATAATTATTGATGTTTTTTAAATTCATTCAATGTGCATCATAATAATATAAAAACAAAGTTAAAATTCATTACCCATTTTGAACACTGAAGTGTTAAAATTTATTGAACACTTGAATGTGAACGTTTTAAACACAGATGTTTAAAACTTGGACACTATTTGTTAAGATGAACACTTCTTGAACATGCAGTGTTAAATCTGCGTACACTATGCGTATAAAATTTAAACGGGTCCGGACGCGTTAGCGTCCGTTATATTTACAGTGTATAATCACGACACAGTCTTTTAACTTTTGACACATGATCTGACGACACAGTCTATTAGCTCCTGACACATATCATCTGACGACACATTCTGTTAGATCTTGACACATATGATCAGACGACACATTCTGTTAGCTCTTGACACATATGATCAGACGACACATTATGTTAGCTCTTGGCACATATGATCAGACTACACATTCTGTTAGCTCTTGACACATATGATAAGACGACACATTCTGTTAGCCCTTGACACATATGATCAGACAACACATTCTGTTAGCTCTTGACACATATGATCATACGACACATTCTGTTAACTCTTGACACATATGATCAGACGACACATTCTGTTAGATCTTGACACATTTGATCAGACGACACATTCTGTTAGCTCTTGACACATATGATCAAAGAACACATTCTGTTACCTCTTGACACATTTGATCAGACGATACATTCTGTTAACTCTTGACACATATGATCATACGACACATTCTGTAAGCTCCTGACACAAATAATGAGACGACACATTCTGTTAGCTCTTGACACATATGATCGGACGACACATTCTGTTAGCTCTTGACACACATGATCAGAGGACACATTCTGTTAGCTCTTGACACACATGATCAGACGACAGGGTTAGGGTTAGGGTTAGGGTTACGGGTTAGGGGTTAGGGTTAGGGTTAGGGTTAGGGTTAGGGTTAGGGTTAGGGTTAGGGTTAGGGTTAGGGTTAGGGTTAGGGTTAGGGTTAGGGTTAGGGTTAGGGTTAGGGTTAGGGTTAGGGTTTAGGGTTAGGGTTAGGGTTAGGGTTAGGGTTAGGGTTAGGGTTAGGGTTAGGGTTAGGGTTAGGGTTAGGGGTTAGGGTTAGGGTTAGGGTTAGGGTTAGGGTTAGGGTTAGGGTTAGGGTTAGGGTTAGGGTTAGGGTTAGGGTTAGGGTTAGGGTTAGGGTTAGGGTTAGGGTTAGGGTTTAGGGTTAGGGTTAGGGTTAGGGTTAGGGTTAGGGTTAGGGTTAGGGTTAGGGTTAGGGTTAGGGTTAGGGTTAGGGGTTAGGGTTAGGGTTAGGGTTAGGGTTAGGGTTAGGGTTAGGGTTAGGGTTAGGGTTAGGGTTAGGGGTTAGGGTTAGGGTTAGGGTTAGGGTTAGGGTTAGGGTTAGGGTTAAGGGTTAGGGTTAGGGTTAGGGTTAGGGTTAGGGTTAGGGTTAGGGTTAGGGTTAGGGTTAGGGGTTAGGGGTTAGGGTTAGGGTTAGGGTTAGGGTTAGGGTTAGGGTTAGGTTAGGGTTAGGGTTAGGGTTAGGGTTAGGGTTAGGGTTAGGGTTAGGGGTTAGGGTTAGGGTTAGGGTTAGGGTTAGGGTTAGGGTTAGGGTTAGGGGTTAGGGTTAGGGTTAGGGTTAGGGTTAGGGTTAGGGTTAGGGGTTAGGGTTAGGGTTAGGGTTAGGGTTAGGGTTAGGGTTAGGGTTAGGGTTAGGGTTAGGGGAACGGTACCAAAATGTAGCCAAAATGTAGCCAAATTTTCCCATTTGGAATTCTATGGGAAAGTGGCTACTTTTTTTCGGTAATTGGCAACATTTTGGCTACATTTGGCTACAATTGGCTACTTTGCGCTACTTTTGGCTACATTTTAGGTACTCTACTACATTTTTGGACCTTTCTTAAAAGTGGTGTTTTTTATCCGTTTCGCATCATTTTAAGTCGATTGAGCTTAATTTATAAAAAAAAATTTTTTTTGCCCTCAATGTTCAAAGTCCGGTAGCTTCGTTATTATAATAGATGTGTGGCTCCTTTTTCGTATTTTTATAGAATGGTCTTTGGGCTTACAGAAAACTAAAGCTAACTTTCTCACGTCACTTATAAGAGATATAAAATATTAATGCAAAAACACTACTGAATGCATTCCTTCGTATATACACATTGGCAAAGTTCTTGTTATTTTTCTTAGCATTAAATCATTGTAAATTAATATATTTCTTTATTTTCCCCTTGAAAGTCTGAATTTTTGTGTGGTAGAGTGGTGAGGTTGTTTGTCTGCCATTAATAATGTGCCTATAAGCACTGAATATTAATGTTTCATTAAGGGTGCACTCGACTGAATAATGAATATGTATGTTTGTATTTATCACTTTCCATATACCATATTTGTAAAGTTCTTTTGTGGTCAGTGTATTTTTAATGATGAAGAAACTTAATATTTGATTCATTTTATATTGTGAACATTACTATTGTATTTCTTACAATAAAAAGACTTTTCAATAAATGTTCAAAAACATCAAATAGATCATAGAAAATACAATACAAAAAACTGTCTTTCTGAACAATAAACCTAGCTTTTAAATACCTGTCAACACTGAACATTATGGTCTGATTAATTTGTTTGTTTGTTTAAATGATGTTTAACGCCACTTTCAGCAATTTTTCAGCTATTTCATGGCGTCCAGTTTTTATTGGGGAGGAAGCTGGAGAGGGAACCCTTGACCTTCGGTAGGAAAACTGGCAATCCTTGTCAATTAAGATTCGCGTCGAAAACACCCTGCCTGCAGTGATGCTCGAACCCGCAATATCAGTGGTCTGAATAATGGTGCACTCGACTGAATATTGAATATGTATGTTTGTATTCATCACTTTCCATATATCATATTTATCAAGTTCTTTTTTGGTCAGTGTATTGTTATTGACAAAGAAACTTAGTATTTGATTCAATTTTTTATTGTAAACAGTATTATTGTATATGTTACAATACAAAACGTACCAATAAGTTGAACTAAATGTTTCTTACTTGAACAAGTCTAAAAAACATAATAGATCATTCAAAATAAACCTGTCTTTCTTTAACAAGTCTTACAAAAAACATAATTGTAAACATTATTATTGAATCTGTTATATTAATAAACTGTTCAATAACTAAACTTGTTTATCGAACAAGCCTTGAAAAAACACAATTAAAAGGTTTAGTTCTAATATTAAAGCAAACAGGTTAAAGTTGATTGTTACCTTTCCTATATTCCGTCCGCACGCTGTCACACTTTTTTTGGATGAAATCCAAATATCTAGATTTCATCTTTATCAGAATTTAACAAGCCTAAAAAAACATAATAGATCATTCAAAATAAACCTGTCTTTTTTTAACAAGTCTTACAAAAAACATAATTGTAAACATTATTATTGAATTTGTTATATTAATAAACTGTTTAATAACTAAACTTGTTTATCGAACAAGACTTGAAAAACATACTAAAATGGTTTTGTTCTAATATTAAAGTCAATTATTCCTTTTCCTATATTCGGTTCGCACGCGGTCACAAATTTTTTTGATAAAATCCGGATATCTGGCTTTCATCTTTATCAGAAATTGCAGTCCTTTAGGAGTTGACTGGAGTGTTGAAATTATGTTGTCTTTTTGTAGTTGTCCTGTTTTGAGGGGCTCTCTGCAAAGTTCAATAAGTATTTTGGCTTCGTCCGGATGAAAACATCTTCGTCTGTGTGAAAAATAAGTTGGTAAAGATCTTTGTTTTTCCTCATAAATTTTCAGTTCTTTTGCATAATCTATTGTTTCTTTCTGTGGTTCTTTGTTTTGTATTTCCAAACTCTGTTCCCTAGACCCACTGGTATCTTGATTTTCATTTGGTAAAGATCTCTGTTTTCCCTCAATAATTTCACGTTCTTTTGCATAATCTGTTCTTTCTTTCTGTGGTTCCCTGTTTTGCATTTCCAAACTCTGTTCCCTAGACCCACTGGTATCTTGGTTTTGTACCTCTTTGTCCGGGGTTAGGGTTAGGGTTAGGGTTAGGGTTAGGGTTAGGGTTAGGGTTAGGGTTAGGGTTAGGGTTAGGGTTAGGGTTAGGGTTAGGGTTAGGGTTAGGGTTAGGGTTAGGGTTAGGGTTAGGGTTAGGGTTAGGGTTAGGGTTAGGGTTAGGGTTAGGGTTAGGGTTAGGGTTAGGGTTAGGGTTAGGGTTAGGGTTAGGGTTAGGGTTAGGGTTAGGGTTAGGGTTAGGGTTAGGGTTAGGGTTAGGGTTAGGGTTAGGGTTAGGGTTAGGGTTAGGGTTAGGGTTAGGGTTAGGGTTAGGGTTAGGGTTAGGGTTAGGGTTAGGGTTAGGGTTAGGGTTAGGGTTAGGGTTAGGGTTAGGGTTAGGGTTAGGGTTAGGGTTAGGGTTAGGGTTAGGGTTAGGGTTAGGGTTAGGGTTAGGGTTAGGGTTAGGGTTAGGGTTAGGGTTAGGGTTAGGGTTAGGGTTAGGGTTAGGGTTAGGGTTAGGGTTAGGGTTAGGGTTAGGGTTAGGGTTAGGGTTAGGGTTAGGGTTAGGGTTAGGGTTAGGGTTAGGGTTAGGGTTAGGGTTAGGGTTAGGGTTAGGGTTAGGGTTAGGGTTAGGGTTAGGGTTAGGGTTAGGGTTAGGGTTAGGGTTAGGGTTAGGGTTAGGGTTAGGGTTAGGGTTAGGGTTAGGGTTAGGGTTAGGGTTAGGGTTAGGGTTAGGGTTAGGGTTAGGGTTAGGGTTAGGGTTAGGGTTAGGGTTAGGGTTAGGGTTAGGGTTAGGGTTAGGGTTAGGGTTAGGGTTAGGGTTAGGGTTAGGGTTAGGGTTAGGGTTAGGGTTAGGGTTAGGGTTAGGGTTAGGGTTAGGGTTAGGGTTAGGGTTAGGGTTAGGGTTAGGGTTAGGGTTAGGGTTAGGGTTAGGGTTAGGGTTAGGGTTAGGGTTAGGGTTAGGGTTAGGGTTAGGGTTAGGGTTAGGGTTAGGGTTAGGGTTAGGGTTAGGGTTAGGGTTAGGGTTAGGGTTAGGGTTAGGGTTAGGGTTAGGGTTAGGGTTAGGGTTAGGGTTAGGGTTAGGGTTAGGGTTAGGGTTAGGGTTAGGGTTAGGGTTAGGGTTAGGGTTAGGGTTAGGGTTAGGGTTAGGGTTAGGGTTAGGGTTAGGGTTAGGGTTAGGGTTAGGGTTAGGGTTAGGGTTAGGGTTAGGGTTAGGGTTAGGGTTAGGGTTAGGGTTAGGGTTAGGGTTAGGGTTAGGGTTAGGGTTAGGGTTAGGGTTAGGGTTAGGGTTAGGGTTAGGGTTAGGGTTAGGGTTAGGGTTAGGGTTAGGGTTAGGGTTAGGGTTAGGGTTAGGGTTAGGGTTAGGGTTAGGGTTAGGGTTAGGGTTAGGGTTAGGGTTAGGGTTAGGGTTAGGGTTAGGGTTAGGGTTAGGGTTAGGGTTAGGGTTAGGGTTAGGGTTAGGGTTAGGGTTAGGGTTAGGGTTAGGGTTAGGGTTAGGGTTAGGGTTAGGGTTAGGGTTAGGGTTAGGGTTAGGGTTAGGGTTAGGGTTAGGGTTAGGGTTAGGGTTAGGGTTAGGGTTAGGGTTAGGGTTAGGGTTAGGGTTAGGGTTAGGGTTAGGGTTAGGGTTAGGGTTAGGGTTAGGGTTAGGGTTAGGGTTAGGGTTAGGGTTAGGGTTAGGGTTAGGGTTAGGGTTAGGGTTAGGGTTAGGGTTAGGGTTAGGGTTAGGGTTAGGGTTAGGGTTAGGGTTAGGGTTAGGGTTAGGGTTAGGGTTAGGGTTAGGGTTAGGGTTAGGGTTAGGGTTAGGGTTAGGGTTAGGGTTAGGGTTAGGGTTAGGGTTAGGGTTAGGGTTAGGGTTAGGGTTAGGGTTAGGGTTAGGGTTAGGGTTAGGGTTAGGGTTAGGGTTAGGGTTAGGGTTAGGGTTAGGGTTAGGGTTAGGGTTAGGGTTAGGGTTAGGGTTAGGGTTAGGGTTAGGGTTAGGGTTAGGGTTAGGGTTAGGGTTAGGGTTAGGGTTAGGGTTAGGGTTAGGGTTAGGGTTAGGGTTAGGGTTAGGGTTAGGGTTAGGGTTAGGGTTAGGGTTAGGGTTAGGGTTAGGGTTAGGGTTAGGGTTAGGGTTAGGGTTAGGGTTAGGGTTAGGGTTAGGGTTAGGGTTAGGGTTAGGGTTAGGGTTAGGGTTAGGGTTAGGGTTAGGGTTAGGGTTAGGGTTAGGGTTAGGGTTAGGGTTAGGGTTAGGGTTAGGGTTAGGGTTAGGGTTAGGGTTAGGGTTAGGGTTAGGGTTAGGGTTAGGGTTAGGGTTAGGGTTAGGGTTAGGGTTAGGGTTAGGGTTAGGGTTAGGGTTAGGGTTAGGGTTAGGGTTAGGGTTAGGGTTAGGGTTAGGGTTAGGGTTAGGGTTAGGGTTAGGGTTAGGGTTAGGGTTAGGGTTAGGGTTAGGGTTAGGGTTAGGGTTAGGGTTAGGGTTAGGGTTAGGGTTAGGGTTAGGGTTAGGGTTAGGGTTAGGGTTAGGGTTAGGGTTAGGGTTAGGGTTAGGGTTAGGGTTAGGGTTAGGGTTAGGGTTAGGGTTAGGGTTAGGGTTAGGGTTAGGGTTAGGGTTAGGGTTAGGGTTAGGGTTAGGGTTAGGGTTAGGGTTAGGGTTAGGGTTAGGGTTAGGGTTAGGGTTAGGGTTAGGGTTAGGGTTAGGGTTAGGGTTAGGGTTAGGGTTAGGGTTAGGGTTAGGGTTAGGGTTAGGGTTAGGGTTAGGGTTAGGGTTAGGGTTAGGGTTAGGGTTAGGGTTAGGGTTAGGGTTAGGGTTAGGGTTAGGGTTAGGGTTAGGGTTAGGGTTAGGGTTAGGGTTAGGGTTAGGGTTAGGGTTAGGGTTAGGGTTAGGGTTAGGGTTAGGGTTAGGGTTAGGGTTAGGGTTAGGGTTAGGGTTAGGGTTAGGGTTAGGGTTAGGGTTAGGGTTAGGGTTAGGGTTAGGGTTAGGGTTAGGGTTAGGGTTAGGGTTAGGGTTAGGGTTAGGGTTAGGGTTAGGGTTAGGGTTAGGGTTAGGGTTAGGGTTAGGGTTAGGGTTAGGGTTAGGGTTAGGGTTAGGGTTAGGGTTAGGGTTAGGGTTAGGGTTAGGGTTAGGGTTAGGGTTAGGGTTAGGGTTAGGGTTAGGGTTAGGGTTAGGGTTAGGGTTAGGGTTAGGGTTAGGGTTAGGGTTAGGGTTAGGGTTAGGGTTAGGGTTAGGGTTAGGGTTAGGGTTAGGGTTAGGGTTAGGGTTAGGGTTAGGGTTAGGGTTAGGGTTAGGGTTAGGGTTAGGGTTAGGGTTAGGGTTAGGGTTAGGGTTAGGGTTAGGGTTAGGGTTAGGGTTAGGGTTAGTGTTAGGGTTAGGGTTAGGGTTAGGGTTAGGGTTAGGGTTAGGGTTAGGGTTAGGGTTAGGGTTAGGG